>VDFB02135636.1:362152-403178 GCA_007258455.2 Sequoia sempervirens | reverse complement strand
AACCTTCAAGAAGAAATAGGAGATAGGGAGATCTCATCACATGCTGAAACTTAAAATCAGAAAATTCTAAAGGCAAAATAAGTTGAGTCGAAATGGAGCAGCATGTACCAATGGATATCACTCAGTTGCATGCGGATTTAAACAAGAGACTGAGGAAACCACTGTAGCAATTTGCATTGGTAGACAAGTGCAGAATCCATGACACGCACAGGCACAATGAATTGGGATGTCTCACATTCTTGGGCAAGATTGAAAGAGTCTTGCAAGGAGAAATACCCTTTTGGGAAATATACCAGCCCTCGGTTCCCGAAGATCTGAAAGAGGAGTTGACAACCATGGCAGCTAAGGAATTCAGGGAGTTGATCCAAGAATGTTTGGGCAGCAAAGATGGACCAAGATTGGAGGAGGTGTTGATGTCTACTTGGTGCAGATTTCACAACGCATCTCACTTTGAATTCACTTGCTCATCATGCGTGAACATTATCACTCAAACCTGGGGTTGTTTGAATGAGTCAGAGCAGCCAACTTTCGATGAGAATGAGTCATCCCATAAGGCCAAAGAGCTGTCAACATCTAGAGGACAACATATCATAGAGGAACTAAGGGATTCAACACAAACTAGTGTTGGGATAGCGAACATCAAAGGTGAAAATGAAAAGGAAGAAGCAAATTTATGTATGACAGCAGAAAGCTTCAATGAAAGCTTGATCAGAAAGAAGTTAGAAGGTCCTTTCTCCATCAGCAAAAGGAAATCCTCCACTCCAAAAGAAGAGCAATTGGTAGGTGATGATGAACCAATGAAGTCTGTAGTTGCAGATGCTAGAATAGCCAACTCAAATGCTAAAAATCAGAAAGAGGAAAATCAACAAGAGGAAAGGGATGACAGCCTTGCAAAAATAGAAAATGGTGATGAAGACATAAGTGAAATAAGACTGGAAGACCTCTCCTTCATAAACAACAGCAATCGAGAATCTAAAAATACAGATTTGGAGGAGTGGGAACAACTACAGCTCACAGTTGTTCGCCATCCAACTTCCCTCCCAAATGATGATGAGGACCCGATCATGGATAGATATAACGAGTTAGTGTCAAGACTAGCAAGGGATTGGTCTGAGCTAAAATGTCAAGTGGATTTGGAGGTGTTGTTGCTACCAAATTGGCGCAGACTCTATCATTCATCACACTTTAAGTTTGCGCACGAGCTATGCCATGAAGCTATCCAACAAGTTAGAGAACAAGCAAGGAAACCAAGCACACCACTTCCTGCAGTTGCTCCAAGAATGGAATGTGAGGACCGAGAGTTGGAACTAAATGACAACTTAGTTGAAGGAAATCCTCAAAAAGGTGTTAAGACGACAATAGAAGGGCAGCAAAACAATTTCAAGCTTCCAAATGACGAAGTGGAGCAAATAGGAATGTTGCCCAACAATCACCCAAGGTCCTTCCCCCCTGTAGAGCACTTGTATGCGATGGATGATAGGATTTGTAGAAGAATTTTAGGAGTGGATCGTTCAACGTACATTAATCCCCTTGACGGACCAGTGTCTCTTCATGTTTTCCTCCCACTTGGAACCATGCCACAAGGGTATATCAACATAGCAGAGGAGTACATCCCAATTTTTAGCAGTGATGACATATTCCCCGAAGCATTAGAGTTTCTAAATTGGGAGGGGAACTCCTTCTCCATCTATAGTGATAGTGAACAAAAGGAGACAAGTGAACGTCATGACGAGATACACGAACAACAAAGAGAAGAAGACAAAGGTGGAGGTGTTAAGATAGCTGCCAACACGGATGAAGCACCCGACCGACTACAAGATGCAAATTGGAGTCCTTCCACAATGATCATTGTTGATCCTCCTCCACATTCAGATGGCTACAATAGGACAAATTCGTCCATGTCATCATCCCATGACATTGAACATCACAAAAATGAGGTTAATACCTGGGGAAGGAGACTGGACAGCATGTTGCCTTTTGAAGACAGCAATCAAGTGGACACCAGGTTTGCAGAAGATCAACGAGATGAAGTATGTCTCCTAGAAGAACTACCAACAAGGGTTGTAGATCCCACACAAGGTTTGGAAGGGGTGATTACTGCCCCGTCCTCCCAACCCTATCCATGGGCAAGGCTAGAAATGTTGCACCCTCCACTACACCCACCTGAGGCTGCCGACATGACGATCAATGATGCAGTGCTCACTCTTGATTGTCAAATGCTGCCACTTCTATGTGACACATCTAGGTTCTATCCTTCCTTGCTCCTATTGACTTTCATAGCTACGTTTATCATTTTGATTATGGGAATGAGGGGAGACAAACGTGTTTATGGATTAACCATGGGTTTAGCAAGTCTCCTCAATTGTTGATTTTCCCTGACCATGTGATTGAACTTGAGTGTTGCAATGTTGAACTTTTTGCTAAATATAAAGATAAATTTGCATAGTTAAGAATGATAATGATCGCCCGTTTGCTTATGCATGCACTGGGAAATCCAATGAACGTTAATGTCAGCCTGCCCTACCTGAACATAGTGCTTTGTAAATATCTTTATACATAGTTGTTTTTGAGTAGTGTAGGTTTCCTGTAAATACTTCGCTTACCTGCTTTCCTTAGGTTAGTTGGTTTGTTGTGGGTTGTTTGTTTTAGAGTAGTTTCTTTGTTGTTTGCTTCTGTTGTCTCGCTTTGGTTAATTTTGGTGTCCGCTTTCCATTCTATGTATTTCTTCGTCAAACTCTAATTAAGTTTTCAGAGTGGATGGTGAGGATCTTCTGTTAGTGTCAAGTGATCTGGGTGTTTGATTCAAAGAGGATAAGTCCTTAGTTGATCTCATTCCCGACATATTATGAAATCTTATATCTTTTACACATCTTAAGAATTTGGAGGTCGTTTAGGTCCTTTGTGAAGTCTAGTTAAATGGAAAATCTAAAATTCTGCTTCAACGCCACTATGATTCTCAGCCCTGAGCGTGAGCTTCAATGCTTGCGGGTTGAAATAAAAAGAATTGAAAATTGAAAATCAAAAGAAAATAAACAAAAGAAAGAAAGAAAAATATTGAAAATCAAAAGAAAAGAAATTCATCTTTTCAAGGGTATTCGAGCAACTAGATACCAGGGCTATAGACATCCAGCGGGCAGTAGAGCAATGTTTGGGAGAATCACAGCGACAACCTCGTCGGTGCTATGGATGTCCGACTGGCAGCAAGACAATGTCCCAGATGCTTTTGGAGTTAGAATAAACTACATAGCTTAACTTGAGGGAGCTTAGGTTCTTACATGAATTGAAGGATAGGAATTAACGCAACTACACACACTTGGATTTTTAGCGTGCTGAATATTGGGTTGGCTAGTGGTTTTGATCCTTTGGTTGAACATTTGGTTTATTTTACCTAGCGTGAAGATCAGAACTAGAGATTTTGGGTTCATGATTCCAGTTTGTCATTGAAATGGTCTAGAGCATTTCCCCAGCGAGTCGCTATTTGTTGTGCATGTTTTGCACACACGCCCTACCGTAGGCAGGGACCCCCTCTTTTCGCTCCCAATGGGTTGTTTTGTTCCCATCTCATTTTGCATGCCACTTTTTCCAAGCCCAAATTGGTCATGTGCCTTCAAACGATCAAATTCCCCTGACCAAATTCACCTACCTGAGTCTTTCCAAGTCTTTTGCTTTCGCGGAAGTGCCCCTATGGGTTTCCCTTCGCATGTTGCCCCGGTGTCCTTCAGGCCTCGTGAACCCGCAGTTGTGGGTCGCCTCATGCAGGTCACTGCTCATGTTTCGCTGCTGAGTAGCGGCTAGTGCCCTACTTCTGCCCACATGGCTGGCTTCACACTTAGTTTCTTTGTTCGAGTGTTGACCAAGCATCCAAATGAGCATGAAATTCCACATCTCACCTAACCTGGGTCTTCCATACAAAGAAATCAATGCATGTCATTAGTGGCAACTGGCCCATAAACATTGCTCCATGCCCTTCATTTTACTTGGGGCATTCAAATCTGGGGAGAAGCAAAGTCCCCCTTCCTTTTTTCCACTTTTTTGCCTTGTTCCTGCTAACTTAGTCCCTGATCGTTCGATTCGCTTTTTCCTTCATTTTTGACTTCGATGACAAGTTTCCTATGGATTTGGGATGTTTTGTGGTGCCTAAGTGAACTGCCAAGGTTTCATTAAGTTTCAGAAAGTTGCAAAAAATTCATTCTGGAACTCTACCCCTCTGTGGTTGTTTCCAGAACTTTGTCCCTCCTTTGTCGTTTTTCCTTTCGTCCACCCCTGGCGTTTTGGCTCCCGGAACCCTGCCCCTTCGTGGCTATTTCTGAAACTCCTCCCCTCCGTGGATGTTTCCAGAACTACATCCCTCCTTTGTCATTTTGCCTTTTGTCTGCCCCCGGCGTTCTGGCCCCTCCGTAGCCATTTTCGGAACTCCACCACTCCGTGGTCATTTCTAAAACTCTGTCCCTCCTTTTTCATTTTTCCTTCCATCCGCCCCCGGCATTCCGGCTCCTGGAACCCGACCCCTCCATGGTCGTTTCCAGAACTCCACCCCTCCGTGGTCGTTTCTGGAACTCTGTCCCTCCTTTGTCGTTTTTCCTTCCCTCCGCCTCTGGCGTTCCGGCTCCCAGAACCCCTCCCCTCTGTGGTCGTTTCCGGAACTTCATTCCTCATTTGTCGTTTTGCCTTTCATTCACCCCCGACGTTCCGGCTCCCAGAACCCAACCCTTTGTGGTTGTTTCTGGAGCTCTGTTCCTCCATGGCTGTTTCCAAAACTCTGTCCCTCCATGGCCGTATGAGACTTTTCTTTCGAGTTGTCGTGTGCTCATTGGCATTTCAAAAGGGTGGTGACCCTTCGGCTTTCCCCTTCCAAACTTCCACATTTTTTTAAAATGAGTCAAAAATTAAGAAAGTATGTCTTGGCACTCTTTCTCCCCCTTTTTCCCATGCGCTATAATTGAAAAATCTTGGTTTTGCTAAGTTTTGTGAAGTCTGGGAACTTCCCCTCCGGAATGTTGTCCCTCGTTCGCTATTTTCCTTTCACTTTCCATTCGTCGGTGCTTCCGGGCCTGACCTTGGGGAATGTTGTTCGTCATTTGTTGGCCACCTTCCTTCCAGCTTTCGTATGTCGTCCCCTTGAACCCACATTTATGTTTATGGTCCAAATGAGCTCCAAATGTGAATATTATAATCTTTTGATGATGCATGAATGGATCTAACATGGAGTTTGAAAGATTTGACTAATGTTTTCCTTGATTTGTGGATGAATGCACTTACGACACTTCATATACGCAGGATTGAAGGAGCCTACTGCAGGTCTGTCGGGGAGACCCATTGAGAAAGCTAAACAAAGAAAAGCACATAGCTCATGTCACCATTCATTTTATGCTCGCCTCTCCCCCTAGCAACCATCAACAGAGCTGGCATTAGAAGCAGGTCTGTGCCAAGGAAGTCAATGACAAAAATGCAAGGGGGTGGCTTTGAAGAAAGCATGAGGGAGTTGTCCTACTTTTCACCAGATGATGATGATCTTTAAGGAGTTGTCCACCCAAATCAAGGGCAACCAATTCATTGATGTCAGTCGTCAACGGGCCCATTTGATCCAATGAAGAATGTTGCAAGTCCATTAAGCAAAGGGCAGTCTTTGGGCAGCTACAATAAAAGGGAAATCAATAAGAGGACAAAATTGCTACAGTGACTGACCACTACAAGACAAAACAGGAAAAAAACAAGGGATGTATTTTAATTTTTTTTATAATGGGGGGTAGGTGAAACCCTAATGTAATCAAATCTGAGCCACACAATGTAATAGAATCCTAGTCATTCATTTGAGATTTAGAAAACTATAAATAGGGGTCTCCCCCTCACTTGTAAAAGGTTGGAGAGTTGATGTAAAAAACATTTGCAGCAATAGAAGACAACATTGCATGATTTTATGGATGTTCTTTTTTATTTTGCTTATCTTGCATGCATGGTTCTACCTTCCATGTTAGTTTTAATGTTAGTTTCTTGAATGAAGGTAGTGGTGGTGATTGTTGTTTTAGTATTTGATGAATTTCCAACTCATGTTTTTTGTTGTTCATTGATGATGAATCACTTTGCAAAGCTAGTCTTAGCTTTCTTCCTTTATTGTTGCAACTTACTTCGATTGCATGTGCATGATGTGTGTGTAATCTGAAAATTTGTAGTCCTTAGAAAATTGCACTGGTTTTGTGTAACTATAGAATCTTCTTGGCCAAACAAAATTCAGTTTAGTGAGTTTGTCTACTGTAGTAGCCTCCATAATCACTATTCATTCGTAGTTTCAGATCCAAGAACTTCCTCTTTTCCCTGACCCTTTTTCCTTTTTTTTAATAGTAACCTATGCTAAGGTTCATTGCACATTGTAAAACTAAATCCAATGGTAAAATGGAGTTCAAGACTACTATTTGAACCTGCAGCAAACGCACTACTACTCTCCCATCTTAAAAACTCTATTTGCAGATCCAACTTCCCCACTTTGTGACTCATCCATAAGTCTGTCTTGTGATTCCAACAAAATCACATGAAATAACTGAGATATTTCAAACACTATCAAGACCTGACATTAGAGACCTTGGGATAGTGTTCTGCAATTTGATTGTGAAAGACTGTCTTTCAAAAGAGGTGATGCATTTGTGCATTACTTGTGTTGAGAAATGCATAAAAAACACATCAATAGGCTTCATAATAATGTTGTTACAAATATTATGAGACAGACTATCTTGCTCCATATATGGAAAAGTAGATGTTCAACCATGTTTTCTAATCAGATTATGCATCCAAAAGTAGAAATGCTTAAGCTTTACTTTTGACATGATGTTACAATTTGTTTTTTATGTTCTCAGCTGAAAAAATATGCTAGATACTACAAGTGCTTGGAGGAAATTAAATACCAGTTCTTGCAGCTCCATGACAGGGACATTAGATGTTCAAGACAACTCCAAGGCTTATTCAGATTTTGACTGTAATTTTTATCTCTTCTAAAGTGTGCCAAAAGTTTGATCTTTGATCAGCCTGGTGGTTTTGCTGTTGTATGTTTGGATCAGCCTTCTTTTGTACAGGTTGTTGCTATGGCTGATACCTATTTGGAAGAAGTTCCTGCCCTTGGGGCTGATCTTTGTATTTTTTAGTTCCCTTTTTTTCAGCTTTTCTTTTGGACTGCTATTATTTTTCTTATTTTGTATTTCAGCTTTGATCAATAAAAAAAATTAAAATATTAAAAACTCCTAAATTTTGGTTTATCTACTCTTAATCATTAGTATTCATGCTTATGAGAAAACAATGCACAAGGCCACCAAATCTTCACAATGTAAAACTCAGCATCGTTGAACTTAGAGAATGCTCCAGACAAGTCTGAATTCAATTCAAAATTAATACATAAGCTGTCATTTGGCAAAGAATGCTGACATAATTAATACCTTTGTCATGTTTGTTCCCTTTAAAACAGTGAAGAATAAGGTAGGTTTTGCATGGGCTCCGGAGCCAGACCAATAAAAGACTGTCTTTTGCAATCTATCTAGTGACTTTTTTTATATATTACTAATTTACATAAACTACAATGCTAATCATATAAAAAATAGAAAGTTCATTTAAAAAATCATCAATCAATTTTGGGCTTCTCTACAAGCTCCCCATACTTGCAAATATGACAACTGTTTGAGCCTACCTTCTGATCACCTTATCCTCATAAAGAAAATTACTGCAAAGCACATTTGAATCAAACCTTGCATATCTTTTCACAATCAACTAGAGTAGACGAGGATTTGAATAATCACTAAAAACCTTCCCAAAGTACTTGAATAAAACTATCCCTCTGCTTTAGACTAGCGACCACTCTGCTTGAACAAATAAGCCTTTCTGAACAAGCTTCTAAACAATTGCATTATAAGACTTCAGTTTTTTGTTTCTGGTATCTATCACAGTTTCCATTTCCAATAAAAGGACTCAAGTTCCAATTGGTTGAAGTCATTGCCATTGTAGTAGCACAAGAATATTCTACTACCTCATAACATTTCAATAAGAGCAAATAAGAAAGACAGGCTCAAATTTAATCAGATTTCTCAGGGCATCGATTTGGAATTTTCATAACTAGTTAGGTATTAACGTGTTTAGCTGGTAGCATTATAGTTAGAAGTCAAAAATAAAGAGGCTTGTGTTGTCCTTAAATCACTGCAGCTCCTCCACCACAATTCAACATCATATACTGATTTCTATATATTTCACTAAACTAAAGTAATCTAAATAGTAGAATACTGTTAATTCAATATCCTAGGTAGCATATTGTAGATATTGAGCATGTTTTACCTCAATCTGATAGCATTAGAGGAAGAAATCAAGAGTTAAGAGGTGTGCATTTCAATTATCACTACAGGTTCTCCACCGAAATTCAGCAATCATATATTGACTTCCAGAAAGCTTACTAAACAAAGTAAACTAGACACTAGGATACCATTAATCCAATATGACCCAAGTGATGAACAGATGAAATTTGCCCATTGTAATAATTTCCAGAAAGTAATTTGCATGGCACCTCCTTTGACTAGAAAAAGTAATAAAGATGGAATTCGACGCAAATACCACCAACCCATTAACGTGGATGTGTTCGATAGTTGAGTTTGAGACACATATTCAAATAAAAAGTATAGCTTGGCTTCTTATAGGTCAGCCCTGCAATAGATTCCATACAAGCAAATTCATCCATGTATTCCATGGCTTGATCTCCCCAAGTGACACTTTTAATAGTTATACTAATATTTCAGAATTGTAAAATTAATTTGCTGAAATCTCCAGCTATTCAAAGGGATTAAGGATATACATTGTAGACAATAAACAGTCTAACTTCAAAAAAAAAAATTGCTCCAGAGGAGCAAAAATTTAACATAATTTAGAATACAGGTTCATGGTACAGGACTTTGATTAAACTTGAGACTTGAATGATATTGTATAATTCTAAACCCTTCTAAAACAGCATCCAAAACAATCAATTTCCTTGTATAATTACAACAGTATACTATAAGTTTGGTTGGCAGGTCATCAACCAACTCCTGGCGACATAATAGGAAAAAATCTCCAATTTTTCATTCCATTTTCTACTGTTCTTTTCCCTCCATGTTCTACCCACAAATCTCCTTTTATGTTAATGTCACCATTTCCATCCACCTTATCAAATTTGAAATCACCAGTACTTGGAAGTAACTCATCAGTTTGAACACAATATTTGGAATCACTTAAGGGTGATTTGTCTTTGGCACCTGAATTGCATAAATGCTTTTGGTTAGCTGTCAAGGGATACTGTAACTTGTCAGCATCATGACAGGCATGCTCATCTTCAGAACGTTCTGAACTTTCTGATATCCCTGGTGCTGTGACCTGTGAATCACCACCTGTTACTTCAAAAGAGTAGTCATTGCTAGTTGGAGTTAGAGAGTTTCCTAATAAAACAGAGCATTTAAGGCCATCCACAGAGTCTTTTCTAGCTTGGACCTCTATAAACTGGCTGAAGCAAATGGCAGAGTTATTATTAGCTCTACTATCTGACAACCCTAACTGTCTCATCTGCATCTCTTCCTTCCTGCTATATTTCTCAGATGTAGCTATATTTCCTGAGTACGATGTTTGTGCCCCTAATTGGGACCCAGAAAATATATCACTTGAAACTACTGAATGGGAACCACGATTATGCACAACTTCATCGGCACTATGTCCAAATGACACCCTGTTTGCTTCGAGCTGATCCACTTCAGATTTACTTGAACTCTCTACTCCAGATTCATTCATTGTACTTGTGCCACATGTATCTATTCCCGTTACTCTCTTTTGTTGCACATCTTCCCCACTAGAAGAGCAGATAGCTGATAGTGGAGTAGAATTATATTGTTCACTTCCACTGTGGATATTAGACTGGTATATGCCCTTATCTAAACGGAATGTCTCTGAGGTACCAAGGCAGGAAACTTCTGAATCATGTGACAATATAAAAGCTCTTGGTGGTACCTTATCAAGAATCTTTGATGGCTCGTACTTTGGAAAGAGGGCATCTTGACCAGAATGTGTACTCCACCTTGCAGGAAATTCATAGTCAGGAAATGGAGAAGAGGGACCTGATCCAGAAACTGCTGATTTTGGTGATATTAAATGACTGAGAGGACTCCCTGGATATAGCTGGTAAGCGGCCTGCAGATCTTTGGTTGCAACATAGTGTGGTGACGTAAGAGGAGAAGGCAATATTAACCCATTCTTTTTAGAAGCACCTTTTGCATCTAATGAGGATGCAAACAGCTGTGCAAAAGGCACCTCTGGTGAAGAAGGAGTGGTAAGATGAACTGACTCAGGCGGTGGAGTAAAGGGAGCAGTAGATGGTTCTGTGGTAACTGTAGAAAAGACAGGAGGTGACACCAATTGGGTTTCATTTGCATATGGCCCTGTGACAAACATATTTGATGTTGGTCCACCAGGTGAATACACACTTGCTGACATAGCAGAAAGAGAGAAGAAGGCAGCAGGAGACTGGACTGCAGATGGATTGCTTGAGTTCAAAAATGAAGCTGGTGAAGAAGGAGGTGCCAATATTGACAGAGTCAATGTTGTAGGTGGATTGTCACCATCCACTGGTTGAACTCCATTTCCTGGTACAGATCGTTCTGGATTAATTTGTTTTGCTTGCCTCTGTGACCCAAAACACCAGAAACCACTCCAGAAACCTCTCCATCTTCTTTTCTGTCAACCAAGATCATATGCCAAATCATTCAAAATAAACTCAATAGCTCAATATATTAAAGTTGCACTGAAACTTCATAATATATATAAAAAAAATAACTGGTTCTCCTCTTTTTCTCTCTTATAAACCTGGTAAACAGAGATGTCATGGTTTTGAAGATGAGGCCAACATAAATATCAGAAAGATTTTCCATCCAGTTCAACTTAAAAAATGAATGTTTACAGGAAAGTCTTCTAGTTTCATCTCAAGTTCATCTCAAGCCCTTCAACAGTTTTAACTAAGAGACAACCACCAGTAAGACAATCAAATCTGTCACTTCTGTAACAGATGTAATTTACCCAATTCTCTGGTTCCAGTAGACATTGCAGAACCCAAAACCAAAAAACCCAACAGACATCTGCCACTGTAAAAATGTTGATTAAACAACTATTCAGAAACCTGTAGTACAAACCCACAGCAATAATAGAGCATTTTGTTGTGTGGCTAGCATTTAATGGGTGAAAAAAGTCACATACTATGAACATACAATTTGACTTAACTCTCCTGGAAAATCAGAAAGAAAAATTAAAGAAATTATATTAATGTCCACAAATGACCAAAAGTAGGTCAATGGGACTCAAAAAGTATATTCAGTTCTAGTAGAGAAGTTCTAGAATAAAGGAATCCTAGATTGCAAAAAATAAATAAGCACAAAGCAAAAAGTAAACGTAAACATAGCAAGCTGTAACATAAAATGGTTAAAACCCAAATTATAAGAGTTATGTGCAAATAGTCTTGTAATGGAAGGATTCCAGAAGGAAACATGGAGCTGACAACGATGAGAACATGAAATAATGAACAGAAGCAATTACATGTGTAGCAAGGTTTGAACCAAAAAACCTGCAACATCATCTGTCACTGTGAAAAGGCCAATGCGGAATCTGATAATGCTGATAAAGGACTGTTTAAGGCTGAAGGTCCCAGGCTGGACAATCCTAAGAATAAGTCAATACTACCTCTAGATCCACTCTTGCAAACACTTAAATATGATGACAAAAGCAGCAAGCTGCAATAAGAAATGAAGCCATCTACATATTGAAAAACGTTTTACATGCTAAGAATGAAAATAATACTTTGCAGCTGTTGAGACTTCATTATTTTAGAAATAAAAGTAACTTTATTTATTACAAACTAGGACATCTGCATATTGTTTTGTTCTGTTTTTTAAATGTTTTGTTCGTTTAAAAAAAGTATTCTCTCAAGAATCTCTAATCAATGTTTTACTTCTTTTTGAAAAGTTGAGCACTCGATTTCTTCCTGAATAAATGATACATAAAATTATATAAATCCCTGTAGTAAAGCAAAAGTTTAGCTTAGGATAACTGACAATGTAATTTTAACTGACTGCGCATTATAAAGCTAATCCTCTGTAACAACCATTCAAAACTCTCAATTTCAAACAGGATGTGGTTATCACATGAAATCAACTCATAGTTTAGTTTTTGTAAACGGGCACAATAAACTCTCATACAACTTATCTCTCTCTCTCTTCAAGCCAAGTTTTTGTGATCCTTGCAAATTACATTCTCTCGTATCTTTGTATATTTAGCCAACCTATTGATACCACACCAAACAAACATTCCAACTAGAGTTTAAGGAATATGCTTAGCTTATAGAAGATTATAATCCATGATTGGATGCGAATCCAATGAAGCACAGATAATTGTTTATATAATTTTATACCTTTTGAATAAAGTCTCAAAGCTGCTACAGTCAAGCACCTAATAAGATTGTTTCAGGAGAATGGACAGAAATGACAAGCTACCTAGTCTCACTTCACCATCTAATTACATATATGCCATTCTGTCACCTACCTGGTCTTCCACCAGAGTTAATATCCTCAAATTTCATTACCCATTGCTCACATTCTACATGTTTAGCTACCTCTCAATTTCATTCACATCTTGACATCTAGCCTGCATGTTCAGCTGTCCCACCATCTCTCATTGTGTACCACTTGTCATGACACCTTGGCCATTAATCTTAACATTATCTTTTCCATTATTATTTTGTTCCTTGTAAAGATTTATCCCACACAGAGCATGCAAATACTCAACATGTATTTTCTCCATTCATGCAGGCATTTAACACATATCCATTTGTTAGAGACTTAGGTAAAGGTTAACAAAGAGAATTCCAAAACCTCATTAATGAAACAATACCCTTTTGTTAAACATAGAAGTTTATACTTTATAGTAACTGACAAGTCTGACAAGTATTGAGCAGTTTGCATGACTTTTTAGGCATTTTGAGCCAATATTAGAGATCTGCAAACTTCCATGGAAGATGAGTTGGAAATTGGAAAGAAGTAGGGAAGATTCAAAGATAATATGTGTTAGTAGAATAAGGAAATGGAAAGATGAGAAATTACAAATCAAGAAATTATTCCACCAAGTCCTCTTTTGGAGGTGATGATGAAAGTTGAAACACAGACAAGAGAAGGCAATGCCTCGATGTTCTCCCAAATCCTACAAACAACATTTGAATACCAAAATAGCATGGGAAGAGGAATAGGGAAGGCGGGTGGGGGATGCAAGTTCCCCTGTTCCTTCTAGGATATTGAGGGGTAAAGAAGCATCCCCTTGGAACACCAAAAAATACATTAATCACCCTTCATATATAGTTCGATACTTCTTCAAAGTACAGACTGTATTCAAGAAGAAGCTAAAACTGATTCTTGGTCAAATTAAAATAATGGATCGAGACAGTGTTCAATATTTTGTGAATCTAATGACAATACAAGCATAGATTTGAAATGAAGTATAGAATAATTTGATGAAATATATTTTAAATTGGCTTTAATTTCTGTAGATACCATAGCTTTACCTCGATCCCCCTTACCTGTCATTGAATAAATCCATACATGTTCTGGGTCCTAACATGTGCTGTGCAACTTGGTTAAGCATGTGACATATCATTGATAATTTTCTAGTTTACAAAAAAAATCCATGGCAATGAAGAAAAAGTTTTACATAGATGTGTCCGTCCACTCACCTAGTTTGGTCAGTAATATACAAATAAGCCTTGACCTATATTATTGCAATTTTAAATAAAATTCTGATGTTTAGGTTCTTTTGTAGAGATGCCTGGGACAAGATTCAAACTTTAGGCACAATTAATGAGAATATCTATAGGATTAATCTGACCTAGTTGAAAATAACTATGGTTAAGAAAATAAAACGGTATTTTTAGCACCACTTATCTATTAGTAGTTTGACATTCTTCTTCTGTTGACAGTGATAACATATTATCATTCATAGCACACGCTTCCTTTGACATTAACATCTTTGACCAGATCATTTTGATGTGAGTTTTCTTTATGTAAATTACAAACTACTTTGAAAGTTTGATTGAATAGCACTAAATTTTGTCAGATTAATTTTACCCTCAACTTTATGAAGTTAACAGTTTTCAGTCTAAAACTAAGATATATCAGACTGCTACTATGAAACAGTCCTTTATGAATGCACACTCCTCAATCTTCAAGGAGTACCAAGAAACATATCTCCATGATGTCAAACATGTTTCGCTTCAAGCCTATAATTTATGTTTGGAAATCAAAGCTTAATAGCAATATAAACATGAATTGAAATACTATGCAACTCTTAAATATAGATTTGAATGATAAACAAAATAAAGATTTTATGAATCTAGCACAAGGATCACAGATATTTACAGTTTTACCCCAAAAAAGAATAACTGAACCATGGTTAAGACAGTCGTTCTGTCAGGATGAAATTAGCAGTTTCATGGATATCTAAACTGCACGTTTCCTATCCAGCAGGAAACGAACCCATGTTCTCTGTGTAGCATTTCTTACGAAGTTTTAAAATCTTAAAACAGCACAAGAATTTAGAGATGGGTACCTCACACGGGTAGCACACTGATAAACTCAAGAAAACTTTCAACTAAAACTCCACATCCATGTGGTATCTTGTTCATCAAAACCCACCTGGGACTTGCACCCAGCTTCATATGGCAGTGGTTCATTTAATCACCAGACCATATTTTCAGCACAGGAGCATGCCCAGTGGAATTTGAACCCAGGTCCATAATATGCTAATCGCTTCTGCCTCACCACTGGCACTAGACCATGGCCTGCTGGATTAGAGATGGGAAATTCGATATTCACAAGGGATCTCAGTTAAAGGACCGGGGAGTTCGTCCCCATGCCCATGCCCAGATCTGCCGGTGATTATATTTACATATGTAACAGCCAAACACTTACTGATGTACTCCGTACCTAGTTTACAAATGATCTACCCACCATCATACATAGACTAGAAATGATCTACTCCGTACCTAGTTTAGAAATGATCTACCCACCATCATACCTATGACCAAAAATTTTCATAAAGATTTAAAGTTCACAAGTTTCAGAGACTTGAACAATTCGGGGTTACATGTCACCACGAGATTTCTTAAAATATATTATATGTTAACAATGATTCAGTTTTTCATATGGCATAAAGGGATTCGCAAAATAGCTTTATGGTTGGACAAACTAAGTAACGTTTCTACATCTTACAAACGTGTCTAACAACAAAGCTACGAAGATAATATGGGATGCACCTATTTGTGAATTTCAGATCAAAATTTGTAGTGTTACATACAAGAAAAGGGTTTCAATAACAGAAAATTTGAACAAATATAAAAACATCCATGCAAAAATACTTCAAGTTTACTCGCATGGATGTTATTTCAGAGTTCACAACTTTACATAGAGCACTTTTTGATATATAAAATATCTACAACGTAGGGCTTCGAGGGCCTATAAACCCTAAAGATTTCCACAAATGTCCAGGAGGCTTTAAACACCACATTTTTCCACTTGGGTATTGAGATTTCTACATGAGCCTGGGGTCTTTTTAAGATTATAGTACAGATATCAGAATTTTGACTGCATGTGAAGATTTTTAACAAATAAAGCACCAAGAAAACACCACATTTTTCCACATGGGTATTCATATTTTCATCCGGTTATCAGATTTTTTCAAGATTAGCGATACAAGATCAAAATTTTAACTACTCAATAAGATTTTAATTAATATTTTAAACAAGCTGAGGCACAAAACATGGTTAAAATAAAAATAAGAAACCTGGTTCAATGTCTGATTACTGATGGCATCTGCAGCAGCAGTCAGAATTTCAGTACTGTTCACACCATTGTTGTTGTTGGTGGCCATTATTTTCGCAGTTCATACTTCTATACCAGTGGGCCTTTTTTCCTCACATAATTAGGCCTTCCGGCTTTATCAAATAACTGTATAAAGAGCTGTCCAAACTGGCCTTAAAATTGGCAATCTAAGCATTAAACAAAGGTCAAAATGAATCGAAATGACTTGCAGTGGAGTACCGATTGGATATTTGATAGTGGAGTAGTCATGGTTCATGTTGACCTTGACCTTGGTTACAAGTCAAACACCAGCCACCTCTTAATTGTAGTTTGTTAACCTTGGTGTAGATATGTGGGCCCATAGGAATTTTATGGGTGTTTGGTCGGAGTGCTTTAGGGGATTGGTGGGTGACCAAGTGGGGGAGAGTTTTGATTAGGGATGTGTATATTGGCAACTATTGCTATGGGGTAAAGGTAAGGAAGGGAAAAAAACTCCAACCCACCAATGGAGGAAGCTTGCTTTATACATGAACGTACTCTTTACTAAATTTGATCAGTTTTTCCTCTCCAAAAGAGGGAGATTTGATTGACATTTTGAAGATGTAAGTTTGTTGGGCTAGGTGGGTTAGTTGGGACTTGGTTTTGTCAAATAATTCTTTTAAGAGTTCAATTCTAAATAGGATTAGGGGAGAGGGCCCAATAGTCGTGCGGGGTCCAATAGTCGCGCACCCAATCGTAAATATAATACCCAATAGTCGTTTATATAATGTCCAATAGTTGTGATTTGACTACCCATAATTAAACAAAATATATGCTTTTGATCTAAAAAGCAACCAATCATGTGATACCACATCAGCACTCAACTACTCATGATGTAATGCACGAGAATTGGTCTCACTATTTTTTGGGGCCTTTTTGGACACCTTGACAAAAACGCATGCTGATGTGGCATCATATTTGATGATGTGGCCCTGAAACCTTAGTTATAAGCAGAGAACTTGCCAAGTAAGCTGCTGTAAAAAATTGGGAGTGATTTGAAATTTCGACGTAGGGTAATTAGAAGCACGAAGTTAGGGTGCACGACTACTGGGCCCTCTCCCCTAGTGTCTAAAAGTTAAAAGCTAGTTTTTCTTAGTGTTAAGTACTATTTTAAAGATGGGGTTTGTTGGGTTTTATTAATAGTTAAATAAGGTGGTTTTAAAGAAGATATTTGAATTAATTTTTCACATAGTTATGAAATTAAATGTGAGTGAGAGGTAGAGAATAATTCGTCAATTCAAATGTTTTAGTATGATATATGTGATAAGTAGGAGGTATTTTCTAGAGTGTGTCAAATTGTGACATTGCTATTAGGATTCAACCATGTAGTTTTTTAGTCAAACTCATTGACCCATGTTTCATGAGTAGTGGTTTAGAAGAACCCATCTCTCATGATAATGAATGGTACACTTAGCGCTCATTGCATCTAGGTGATGCTCACAGAGGTGAAGCACTGGGCAATGAGTGTTAAGTGGGCCTTCACCTCTGTGAGCATCACATAGATGCAATGAGTGCTAAGTGGACCATTCATTATTACTAGAGATGGGTTCTTGTGAACCACTACTCATGAAACATGGGTCAATGAGTTTGACTCAAAAAACTACACGGTTGAATCCTGATAGCAATATCACAATGATATATTTGTGAATCAATTAAACTCTCATTTTTTTTTGTGATAAACAAAGTGTTTGTTAAACTTAAGAATAAACATTGTTGTCAATAATAGATTGTTCTTGCAAAACAAACTTATTAAGATTTGGGAAAACAAGAATACCTCTCATTGTATGTGTGTTGGACGTGTACTCAAAACCACTAGACACTTGTATTAATGTACACTAGAAGTGTCATCCATTAATGTGTTGGCATTCTCTCCTTATCTCATACTAATCAATATGTATCATTTATTTTTAAAAATTAAAAAGGCATGTTGTGATAATAAAAAGAATATACAAAGTAAATAAAGTTCAAATCTAAAAATCAAAGAGTCTATTGAGTCTTGAGGTAAGAAACAATTTTGAAAGGCAGATCATATTTTACAATAAGAGATCATACATAGTTTCTCCTAGAGTGGATAGCACGTGAAAATATGTGATAGCATTGTTAACTTTATGAGCAAGGCATTTTTTAAATTTGGTAGGAGCTACATTGAACATTGATTACTTGAGCCTTGAGCTCAACATTACCTTTCAGCTCTTTAGTAAGTGTTGATCGCTGCAAAATAATATTAGAAAAAGGACTAGGCATGATTACTTCTATTGGTGCAAAGGTATTAGAAAAAAATACTTTATATCTAAACATTCACATGTATAGTCTGTTGTATCTATGTGACATCTTTTCATTTAAAACTATTTATAAAGTGTGTGACCTCTTTTATAGAAAACTATTTATAAAGTGCATATTATTATCATAATGACAATAAGAATATTTAGCGTCCTTTACATTAATTTACGACTAAAGTGTATTTATTTATTTAAATATTTTATTATTGTAAGGGATAAAAGTACTTATCCAATATTTTTATCTTTTCATTTTATGTTTTTTTGTGTAAATATTGTAAATGATAGTTTTAGCATTTAATTTGGCGTATTTAGCACATCAACTAGCTGTAATCTTGAATCTATGATTCAGATTTGTATTATATGTTATCTTAGTCAAGATCTGTCTTAATCTTTTGTCTTCTTAGATCAGACCACACACCTATCTTATCCCTTGAATGAGACATTTTTTGACCTAATTCTATCAATTTGAATTCTAGATCTACTTTTCAAATTAACTTCTCCAAAATTCTAACTGTCATCTTATTCACTTAAATACACCAAAATTCTTGAATTCTATATTTAAAAACATATAATTAAGTAATTGCTTGGAAGAAACTCTAGAGCTAGTCCTGCTATTCTGTCCATTATTCTTATGAGCTGATGCATGGTTTAAAGCATCTTGGACTGCTGAAACCTTGCATTCATGGCTACCCATCACAGTCTGATGTAATGAGACAATGCTTAATCTAGACTAGTCTACTATTCTATGCATTATTCTCATGAGCTGATGCATGGTTTAAAGCATCTTGGACTGCTTAAACCTTGCATTCATGGCTACCCATCATAGTCTGATGTAATGGGGCAATGCTTAATCTAATACAGAAAATAATTTGGTGAAACCCACCTTTTTGTTCTGGTGTACAACTCATCTTTCCCTGTTGTTTTATCTGTGCAAACTCTCCTTATGGCAACTCAGGATGTGGTGTATAGGAAGAATATAATTGTGCACGAAGTAAATGAGACAGCGACTGTAACATTAAAAACTCCTTACTAGGATGCCCATGTCAGTATCAACAAAAAGATAGTAGGTATGAGCTAAGCATTATTTGTCTTCTCAGAAAATGTTGGGCTAAAGTCATTGTTTTGAGTTCCGTATTGGAGTTGAAGATAGACACTGACACTCGTGGTGTAAATAATGCACAAGTTTGACAAATCCTCAATTGGGTATAGGAAACAACTTTAAAGAGAAAGTGGAGAATTGCAGGACTTCCATTAAGGGGACAAAGATTCAAAGCTGCACTTTATTTGATTTTTTGTTGAAATGGGAAAAATCTGTAGTAATTTCCTTTAAAAAAGTTGCAGAGTTTGTTGTATTCCACAGTAAATTAATAGGAAAGAAATGTCCAAATATAGTGGGGATGTGATTGATTTTGTTGGGAGCACCTCAGCGACATGACATCAAACTTGAGATGATTTACAGTGGACCATTGTTTTATAATGAAATAATAAAAAGGCACACGTAGGCATATTTTTAAGTTTAAATTCCCTGTCTGATAATACAGCTAAAGCTTGCACTGGAAACTTTAATGGAAGGAAGAAGACTTGGCATCACAATAGGGAGTAAACCCGTGAAGAATTCCTTAAAGTGGCTCAGATTTCCAAACAGATTGAGATCTAAGTAATTTAGATAGGGAAATATGAAATAGTTGAGAATGGAGATAGAGTTTATTTAGTTAATGATGTGTTGTCAATTTTGACTTTTTGATTGATTGTAATATTGTTTAAAAAATAGTAAATTGGAATATGGTAGTGGAATAGTGATTATGATGTTAATATAAAAATGTGTTGAGGTTTTGATGTTTAATATATATTCACATCTATAATTTAAGTTGGAACATCTCATTGTACATAAATTAGTCCATCATAGATTTTTACCTTAGAGATTTGTAAATTGTTCTCTTACATATGTAAGTGTATATAAGAAATTGGTGGTGTGGAAAAACATCTTTGAGGGCTTGTTATAGATAGAGAGAAGATTGTTGAAATTTTTGATAATAGTTTGTTGGTGTGAACAAACTATATTATCTAATTGGTTTACCTCATAGGTCTTATTCATGTCAGTTTATATAAGTTTATTTAAGGTACACATAAGATACTTATCTCTTCATGTCACATGTCATAATATTGTGATATCATATCCTCTCACCTTGCCTATATAAGCAAGGCCTCATATGTACTTTATTATTGATCAATCTAATCATTGTAGCATTGTTGCATGATCCATAATTAAAAAAAAAATTCTCTTGTTACTCTCTTGTGGAAGGTAATTTTTAGTTTCATAGGTGTTCATGAGAGCTTGAGTCATTTTGTGACTCTTACATGTGGTATTAGAGCTTCAAATTTATAAGCATGTTTTAATCTAAAGAAAATTAAATAAAATAAATTTATACATTTGTATCATATGGCATCAACACTATCAATCAACATTCATCATCAATGATCTACATAATTTCATTGTAGACTTTATGCATATATAGTGTATAGGTCACATCAGATCAAACGTCATCAAGTATGGTTACAAAAAATTTAAATAAAAAATTGGTTTTTAATGTTTGTGTCAATTTACACAATGTCAATCTAGTGGCTAGTTCTTGGAAGCTAAAGCTCCTAGTCACTCACAACCTAGAGGGCTTAAATTATCAACCTTGCATATAACAAGAAGGTAGTGGTCATTTCTTAGGAATGGTGTCTACCTACTCTTGCAACATAAAATCTTACCTCCAAGCTAGGGCCCAAGCACCATAGAACTTTGTGCAAGTAGTGTGGCTATGTCACCACTCTTTTTCACCACCATAGTGCTTCCTAGGCCAACAACACCACCATCTAACAACCAGGGGTCCTAGTCCACCTCTGATATTTTTTGTATTGCTAAGGAAACTATTTTTTAGAGTCATAACTTTTGACCTATGTATCAAATTTTCAACTTCTTGTAGTCATTGGAAAGTTGGTTCCAAAAAATTAGCAATGGTTAGATTATTTTACTATTATTTTCAAATACTAGATATTAGTTATTGAAATCCAAATTCCCTTGTTGTCTTTCAAACTCACACTAGTAGAATTTGGTAAATAAATGACTACGTGACTAAAAATTTTAGTCACAACAACTAAAAATGACTAAATTCTACTAATATTTTGCAACTCAGCTATAAATGAGTAAATAAATGACTAATTAAATGGTCGTTGACTAAAAAATTATTTAGTCACACAAATAAAATTGACTAAATAGTTATTCATTTATTTAGCAAATCATTTAAAGAATCAATCTAATAAATAGCCCACCAAAATACTCTAACAAACATACTTTAGAACTTTCGTCGAAATCTTATTTTCAAGCATAGCCCACTAAAATGGAGTTTTAATTTTAATAAACATACTCTTAAA
This sequence comes from Sequoia sempervirens, assembly GCA_007258455.2. Lineage (NCBI taxonomy): Eukaryota > Viridiplantae > Streptophyta > Pinopsida > Cupressales > Cupressaceae > Sequoia > Sequoia sempervirens. Next base: position 381,565 of record VDFB02135636.1, on the reverse strand, counting down.
CCTTCATTGAAACCTTATTTTCAGGCGTAACCCGCCAAAATGGAGAATGTTTTGAAGTAAAGAATGATAGAGAATGGTAAGGAGATGTGTGTGATAGGAGGCATATGATTCATTGTTGCTTAAATCTCGTTCCTATTGTGCTCAACAAGGGTTACGTTATTGGCACTATTGTTTGTAATCTAGGTATTTAATTGACATATATTTGCATAGTCTCAAATTCCTTCATATGCTTTTGAAGTATCAATGTATCCTATATATGGTTTAAAATGTATCATATATAGGGTTTAGAATGATTTTGATGTATTTTCCTGTGATTAGATAATGTGGAGATCTCCTAAATCTGCCCTAGCTCACTATGCTCTTTGGCACTGTATTCATTACTCCAGTTGCTAGGGTTTTGCATGTGACATCTTTAAATCTTCATGAAAATGGCTTTTAAATAGATCTTATCCTTTTCTTTAATCTTTATCTTGGTAACCCTTGAGTTCCATAATCCACCTTCAATCTCTTCTAAGAATGTTGTCTTAAGCTAGACTGCATAATATGCATATAAAGCAAGTCCTTCATACCTACCATTGTTCCAAACCACAACTCACTGCCTTGCTTAAAATGTTGCCTCCATAAGCACAATAACATGTTTTAAAATCATGGTTGCTAGTGATTGACCATTAAGGTCACTACTTTCATCAAGATACAATGAGATTTGTGTCTTCAAACTCAAGGAATTATGCAAGATACCATTGTGAATTGTTTATTGTGTAGGGTCTGATTTTCTTGCACATTTACTGCTTTACTAACTCCCTTTAAGACTAGATATTGCACCCTCAATTGCAATCTCAAACAACTCACTCACTGTCACTTGAAGATTCCTTTCATGAGCATCCTTTTATAAAATCAAATTATGCCCTATAGACTACCTACTTACTTACTACAGGGAACTCATTATTTCATGGTATTGTGGGTCTTAAGATCCTTCAATTTTATTGTCACTACTTCACAGTCCACAAGGTATTATTCATTATTCTCCCATCTTTGATGAGTCTCAAAACACTGCTCAAATATGCGATCCACTACCTCCATTATACAATGGCTAAGAAGAAACAATGAATTTGTGATTACCACTGTTACTTCATTTGGACAATCATTCCCTGATTGCATTTTCTTTGTCTAACACTATCAATAGAATTTGAAAAACCCTTAAGGTTAGCAAGGGGGTAAGGAAACTCACAATTAAAATCTCCACTTTACTATGCAAGGTTTGAACTTTATTAGCTTGTCACTGCTCAGCCTCTTTTTGACTATCACACCTCAAGTGACTGTCATTCTTCTTACCATAGATTGCATTTACAAATGTCATTGAGCTACATAGTGTGCTTGTTATTGGCTATAATCTTTAGATTGCAAGATTTTGTTATTGGCTACAATGTCTCAATCTCTCTGGAATTGCAACCTCACTAATCCGCTAGAGTTATGGTTTATGTTTCTATGGAGGCCTAGGGTTTGTACCCTAGTCATGCTCTTACTAATGCTTTTGTTGGTATTAAAAAACAACCTTAAGTCTTGTGTCAGAAAATTAGTTGACTTGTCAGGGTGTGGTATGATCTTGGATTATATCCTAGAGTGTGTGGGAAGCTTGTGTTTGATTATTAAGGTATGTAAACCTGATCAAGGAAATGTATCTTATATAGCATGGGTCTTACTTTAATACTTCCCATAATGGTTATTAGTATATCACATTATTAGAGTTTGTGGTAACCCAAGATTGCATTCAAGTATGTAACAAACTTGGTTTATAGTTTAAGCTGTACACTTTTAAGTAACATTCATAAGGTTTAGAAAATCTTGATCACTCTCTAGAATAGCCCATTAAACATGGGTTGTGCCTGAATGCACTACATAATTGATATAACACAACCACTCTGCATATCAACCAAAGTTATATCAACCAAAGTTATAGGCTCTTTATTGCAGCAAGAGGTAATCGCTCTTGGATCATGCTATCATTATATTGTAACCTGTTAAACTTGAGTCATCTGGAATGCACCCAATGATGATTGACACCTAATTGTGATGACAGTGAATAATTTGTACATGAATTGTGCTCATATGAGTTCCTCCATTTCTATCACAACATAGCCGTGACATTAAACTCGGGTCACACATGAATGTATCATGTATTTGTTATAGCACAACTGTGCTACATGACCAATAGAGTTGTGGATCACATAATTACAATCACAAGAATTGGTTCCTCAGTTGTGCTCTTATGGTGATTACATTACCATTACAGCATAACCCTTTGGACTTATATTGCTCAAATCCTTACATTGCTTATTTTCTCTTTGGATGGATGGTAATTCAATGGTGGGGATTTGTACACAGGTCATGCTCATATAAGTGCCTTTGTCACCATTACACAATAGTACATTAGAATTTCCTTTCTCGAACCTTTACTTCATTTTTTTATTGTTAGGGTTTCTTAGTGATTATTCCATTTCCACGTGGCATATTGAAAAAAGAAACCAAGCAAAAAATCATTTTGTTTTTAGTTAACTCCTGCTAACATACTTTTGGAGTAAATGTTTGACTGCATTACTTCGAGTGTGAAGAATTTTGTTTTTTGCTTATAATACATTCATTGAGATCTGTAGTAGAAAGCTTCTTATGTTGAAACCCATCCTGTAAACTTGATTTAAGCTACATTTAGAAGGCTTCATGGATTTTTGGTGATTTATACAACTTTTGTTTTGATTGTAAATGACATCAAATTCTTTCTGAAACTAAAATGATTTATTAATTATGGTTTTATGATGATTAAATGTTTTATTTAGAAGGGGTTAATATGTGGTACTTTTATGTGTTGGAAGAATAGATTGTGATGCAACTTTTGGGTATGGACGGTTCAGGAAAACTTGGATTGCAGTGACATAACCAGTTTGGAGAGTACTTTCAGCTGGTCTGAAACACTTCCTGGTGTTTTCATTTGGAAGAAAAACCTAAGTGTAGGAATACAAACGTCAATGGACAGAGAAAATCATAAATCTTCTTATCCAATTTCTTATTGAATTTGAGGTCATGAATATCGAATAGAGAAAGTTCCTACATTCTAAAGATAAAATCATAAATTTTCTAGTCCAATTGGAGATCCAATTTGAGGTGGTGAAGCTCCTACAGAGAAAGTTCCTACATTCTAAAGATAAAATCATAAACTTGCTTAGTCCAATTTGAGGTCCAATTGTAAAGATTTGTCTTTTTAATTATACTTTTTGACATTTGGTTTGAGACAAATTGTATATGCTTCCACATTTTCATGTATGTCTAGCAGGGCACTTGTAACTACAATATATGACAAAAAATCCTTGTTGTTATGCTTTGATGGATGTCCCATGATCAAGATCTATATAAAAAGGTTGCTTTGTATACTGGGTGGTTAGGTGTTCTATAGTGTTATACAAGTTTAAGCTTTTCCTTTTGTTGATTTTTAAATAACAGTCTTATCTTTCGGCCAGGATTTTTGTTGCAATCTCTCTTTTTGTTGTCCTTTTAGTAGTGCTTTATTTATAGATTGCAATTGTTGGCAACTATGCCACATCTTGCTTATATATTTATGATTTACACCTCAATTGCAGTGCTAAAAGAGCCATATATTTACATCTTATTAATTTTGAATTGGTTTAGTGGGAAATCTCGCATGCCCTATTTGCCTAAGTGACTTGAGTTTGATACATGTGTATTTGTTTTGGACAATTTATGGCATTTTCCTATTGGAATTATGTGCCTCAAATTCACTGGTGGACCCCCAACTTGGTCATCATCAAGTCAAATTACACCAAGTGAGAGGTCGGGCCTTTACCACCATCTTACGGTGTCTCATGGAGTGATTGGTAGTTGAGTGATACTTATAGCTACCCCATAGAGGTGTTAGATTGAGCTTGTGGTAGTGCACTGTTACCGCCACCTGACGGTGCTTCCATGTTGACTAGTGCGGTATAGCGGTGGTTACCACTACCCCGCGGTGATGATCGAAGGTGTCCTATAATGGTGTGGTATAGTCACCGCCACACCGTGATGGTGTACGAGGCTTGGTGCAGTAGAGCGGCAGATAGAGCCATACCACGATGAGCTAGTGTATGTATAGAAGTGTAGTGGTGGACAGTGGATGACTAGATGTCTTTGGCGAGATAGTGAGTTGACAGTTAAATGGTTAATGATGCAATGGAATCTACAGAGATGGTTGTTGTGCAGTAAGATTTTACTTATTGCTTTTAGTATTTTGATTGTATTTTTTTGTTTTAATTAGTTATATATTGCTCTCCTTTCTATTGGCTTTGATGACTTGTAATGATTATTCTATTGGCTTTGAAAGAGCTTCCTCATCCAAAGCTCCAATTCACATATAGGCAGGAAGGACACTTTCAAAGGTTGAGTTGGGCTTTACACCCACTAGTTGCATTTTCTTACATATTTGATTTCTTGTTTCATTTTCCTCTAAATAGGTGCACCAAATCCTTGAATGGGATTAACACAGATTTATTCAGCGGGAAAAAGAGACTAATTCTATATGATTTTGCTTTATAATTCATCCCAATGCTGCTAACGATCAATCTGAGCTTTGAAAAATACATGTCATCATTAACTAATAAGTTCTTAAAAAAATGTTAGGATGCACCCTTCCAAGGGACAAACCTCTCCAAATTTTCAGAGGTATGTCCCTTGGAAGGGTGCATCCTAATATTTTATAGGAACTTATTAGTTAATGATGTTGTGTATTTTGCAAAGCTGAGATTGATCGTTATCAGCATTGGGATGAATTATAAAGCAAAATCATATAGAATTAGTCTCTTTTTCCTGCTGAATAAATCTGTGTTAATCCCCTTCAAGGATTTAGTGCACCTATTTGGAGGCACATGAAACAAGAAATCAAATATCTAAGTATATTTCAGAAGTCAAATATTAGCATATGGCTTTCTTTGGGCAGATTAGTGGTAGTAAGATCCATATCTCCCTATTGATACAAGATCTTCAGTCATAAGGTATCAGATAGCCTAGTCCACAATTCAATATCAATAACATACTAATAACATCCAAATTTATTTTTTAGCTTTAATAATAGTTGTCATTAGAATTGGGCCATATGTACTTTGAGTATCCCCTACAATAGGATTTTATTAGTCTAGCCATAAAAAAATCCCTTAGATTCTCATGTATGTCTAGCAGGGCACTTGTAACTACAACATATGACAAAAAAATCCTTGTTATGCTTTGATGGATGTCCCTTCAGATATCTATTGTAGTGCACATTATTATAGTGCAACCTATTTTTCAAATTGTTCACATTGTCCCTGTTTAAAACGATGGAAATGGTTCACATCTCTCAGAACAATTTCTCTTACAACAATCTTGGAGATGAATTTAGATGCAGTGTGAAAATAAAAACATACTCGAAGGTTCTTAACAAATCTAATAGTTGTACTAGGGGCCATGTTTAACAAACCAAATACAATTGCTAACTTTTCACTATAGTGGCAGATAAATGATTCTTTTTTCTTCTATTCCACAACATTAAGTAAAAGTCTTGAATTTGGAAATACCCTGTTGCCTTCATTTTCCAAGCCAATTTCTCCAATTTTGCATAGCTCTCCCATGTTTTTGGATGTGATATGTCTCCTACAATTTTTTAATTGATTTATCTTTTGTTGTGTTTGGACTTACTTTTGTAAACTTGCAATATACAATGCACTTTTATTCTTTTTGAATTGAGACTAATAGTAATTTTGTTGGTTGTATTGAGGCACAACTTCATTCATGGCAGAAAAGGCAGACCCTGTTGTTCATATCAGATGGCACGTTGCATATAAAGGAGGAAAGATTCTAGTTGGGTTATTGTTGACTGCATTGAAGGAGGGAGCTTCATATATAGGACATGATCAACACTCTCCTTCTTAAATTCTACACACTACAACTTGCTCTAGGAAGATTGCCCACATTGTAGAAGTTTTAAGAGATGAAAGGGGCATGTGCTTGCATTGAAGGGTTTCAAGCATGCATTTCTATCATTGAAAAAGTTTTTTGGAGAATTTTCTTTCTTGCAGTCATTCATGTGCAATATTGTAACTCAAATTTTCATTATTGTGATTGAAAATAAAAATGTAATACTCTATTTCTAAACTGTAATTAGAATAACTTTCTTTTATTAATAAAGCTCATCGATTTTACCTTCTCAATGGTTGTCTTATTGTGTGCAATTAATGATTGATGTGTATTTTTGTGTTTTATGCTTAAATCATCAAATATCAGTAAATTAAAATGACTAACTATACTAATAATTGACATCAATTAATAATTAAATTGACTAAATATACTACCAATTGACAGAAATCAATGAACAGTGAATAAAAATGACTAAATAAGTGACCAGTTAACAACAATCAATGACTAAATATTAGTGAATAAAAAAATGACTAAATAAGTGACTAGTTAAATATATCAATGAATAAAAAATGACTAAATAAGTGACCAGATTACAACAATCAATGACTAAACATATCAGTGGAAAAAAAATGACTAAATAAGTGACCAAATTACAGCAATGAATGACTAAATCAATGATTATAGTACCAAATCAATCAATCAAAACAACCAATAAATGACTAAAAATGGTTTAGTCATCAATTTGGTCATGTTATATATGACTAGTAATAAACTACTAATGGTCGTGTGACCAAGTTCAATCATGTACAAGCAATTTTAGTAGGTTTTTCATTAGTTAATTGTTGTTTATGTACTAGTGTCATATTTTTTATATCCAAGTTTTGTGATTCTTGTGGCATTGGAAAGGTATTGAGAAGCTATTTACAACCATCCATACACTTTTTCTAAATTCAACCCTAGGCATTTTTTTTTAATTTTTAAGTTTTTTTACATTGATTGATTGCTTGGAAATACTATTACTTAGAGAAGTTCTATATTTTTGGGGGGCTTTATTTTTTAGTATAAATTTAAATCTAAGAGGTTTCATGTCATATTATTGTAGTATATTATCTATTGGGTTTTTTCATGTCCCCTTTTTTGGAAAAGTTGTTGCAGCTTGGAGGTATCCAGGATTCCCATTGCATCTCATCTCAAAACATCCATTAAGCTTGCGAAAGGGAACAAAACATCTACAAAGATTCTTATACATGCTTCCCATTTTTCATGAGGATTGGCCTAGTAGGCTGGGATCTATCATTGTCATAAGTTTGCCAATCCAAGGTAACTATACCTGAACAAGAGCAATTTTGAGAATCTCTCCAGATTCCTTCGTCAGTGTATATTTTAGCTTACAATTTGGAACATGGAACCTACATTGATACATGTACATCATATTTAGAGCTCAAGGGAGAAGGATCAAATTCTAAAAAGTTATCACTGACAAAAAATACCCATGCGGAGTAGCCCAGGCTCACTTCATCGAAACAAGGGCAGGTCTAAGGATTCTTCTACATTCCTCTACAGGAGTATATTTTGGCTTGTAGGTTGGAACATATATTCTACAATGGAATTTTCACATCATATCTAAATATCAAGAGGAATGGATCATGTACCAAAAATATATTGCTATCAAAAGATGAATGTGCTAGACATCTGGCACCTATTTCAGCAGGCATAATGCAAAAGACACCTCTAGATTGTGCAACATCAATTACAGAAGATCCAGATGGAGAAAAGGGACTAGGAAGGCTCATGGATAAGTTTGCAAGGCTACATGTTATTTGGAAAGGCATATCCATTGGCCTTAGGGACAACCTAGTGTAACATGTAGTATTATAAATTTTGGGCTTTGGCACCAATTTGGCTCAAGGCCAACCTGCTCCTCTAGGGAGAGTGATAGCATATAAATTTAGGAGGATAGTTCATATGGAAGAATCGATTATTAGAATTTTATTTTGAATTAGGAAACTTGTGTTCTAATTAATTTTGTGGACCAAATCCCGTAGGATTTTGTGATCATTGGATGAAAACCTAGCAGTCACCAAGATCATAGGACAAAACCCCTTTGGTTCTTGATGGCATTCTCATTTAGGGATTGCATCTGAGCTTCAAGTAATTAGTAGGGAACTTAGTAGGATTATTTTGAATCTGTGTGCACCATTCCATATCAATATTTGCAATAAAATTGTGAGTTGTAATAATCATTTCATGTCTGTGGATGTAATTTTGAATCTCTTTAAATATATCAAGTGATCTTTGTGGTCTATGTTTCTACAATTTTAGTTTAATTCATTAGATCTATTCGCATATTCATGTTTATATTGATAAATAAAATTAAGGGACATCAAAAGTTTGGTTGATTCCATATTTTTGACAACATGTTATTTCTCATTGAAAGGTACACTGCACCTAAGTATGAAAAAATAAAAATATTTGTTTGGTATAGTTTGTGAATTAGTGTGCTTTGTAAATAAAGAAAAAATATGTCATCCCTTTCTCCTAATACAATTTCCTTCCATTGAGGATTATTTGGTTAAGGTCAAATCTTCGAGATCTTAATTGGTTGGTTGTCAGAAATAACTAATAAGAAATCTATACTCTTGATTTTATAAAAGTTAAAAGGACCATTTTTTTGTAATTTCATCTACCTTATATTCCACTATTGGTGTCTTAGGTGAAGCATTTAACATGCCTTCTTTTGAAACATTTTTCTAAAGAGAAATCTAAGCTTATCCAATTAGATGCACTTCCCAAGAGTCAAGCATTGGTATCCTAATCACCCAAAATCACAGGAAGATGAAACAAAAAATAAGATAAAATTTAATAAACCTCCCACCTATTCCAAAGAGGATAAACCTATGAAGGAGAAGCCCACAAGTACATTTTTCAAACAAAAAAAGCATGATGAACATAGTTATAAATATAAATAGATGAGTTGAAGTACTTTCTTTAAAAGAATAATATTTCATTACCTTCAACAATGTCTTTAGGTTCTCCTTCTTCTACACCATAATCATCTAAATATTCAAGGACAACATGATTAGCTAATAGGACATATAACATGAACTTGGTAAAGCACTTATTTCATCTACAAGTGTTGAGTTATGGAGATGACTTCTTAATTTTGAAGCTTGTTATCATATTGTTTCATCATAAGGCATGTTCTATTCATTTGATCCTTGTACTTTACCACACATTTTGATGGGGAACAACACATATATGTCTATTTGTGGGAAATGATTTATTTACATGGGAGAAGGCACATTCAATGATGTACTTTGTGTTCCATCCTTGTCAACCAATCTCCTTTCTATCTATCAAATTGTGCATAATGGAGCAAGGAATATTTTTTAGTTCACACCTAATTTTGTGATTATCAGAGACTTGGAGAGTAGAGAGATCATTGTTGTTAGTATGGTTGATCATTCATCTCACTTATAGAAACTTTATCACAGTTTTTCCTTGATGATGATGCAGTTCCTTCAACTAGTATTCACACTCATGCATCTAGTGTGAATAATATTTTTTAGGATAAGTTTGGCTGCTTGAACCTTGGTGTTCTTGAGACTTGTGCTAAGCTTCTATCTCCTCCACCTCCTACTTCTTTAGATATAATTAATTTAGTCTAATAGGATGATCATAGTTTTTCAAATTTGGCTTGTGGGATGACTAATTGACATGTATTTCAAATTTATTTTGTGAGTATCATATTACATATTTGGAGGACACACTTCAGAATATCTATTTCATCTTTGATGATAGTTATAGCATAATTTTTATCAACTCTTCATTTTTTTTGGACATTGTTTTTCATGAGTTTCCACATGGTCTTAATTTTTCATCTTCTTTGATTGCCCAATTGCACCTAATTTTATTTCGATATATTCTCATATGGAGAAATTGGAGAAATTTTTAGAGACACATAATGAGACTTCTTCCCTCATCTCTCTTTTTGGAGTTGTATTTTTTTGTAAATACACTATTGGAATTGTTTCTTCATAAGGGGAGGAATGATGTTTGTCAATCTTAGACACTCTTTAGTATTCATGTTTGTGCATTTACTATTAGCACAAGAGCTACTTCATTATGGGGGATCTCTAGTCTCACTATTTCCTCCTATAGTGGGATATTAGTTGCATATTTATGATGGATGTAGTCCTTGGGGGTCATATTGGGTCCTCCTTCCATCGCTTGTACATATATTTTTACTTGCATTCTCTCTTTCATAGAGGGGTTTTATTCCTATAGGTTTCTCACCTTTACTCCTTTTTTGAGAAATATTTTGTACATGGGTACCTAATATGATGTGTATCCCAGACCCATCTATTCATATTTGCATCATATGCATTTGATTGTTCACCCCTAAGTTATACTTAAGGGGTATTGGTGTGAACAAAATATATTACCTAACTAGTTTACCTCCTAGGTCTTATTCACACTTGTCTAGTTAAATTTATTTATGGTACACATAGGATACTTATTTATGTATGTTCATGTCATATTATTGTGACACATGTCATAATCTTTTGATATCCCATCCTCACCTTTCCTATATAAGCAAGGCATCATATGTACTTTATGATCATTGATCCATTTGATCATTATATCATTATTACATATATAATCAAGCAATTTGTTCTCTTGTTACTCTCGTGTGGAAGGTGTTGCATTATAAATTGTCAACCTTGAAAATTTCACACTATGTTTAGCTCCCTCCTATGTGTTTGGACCTAAGTAAGCTAAATATTTGCTTGTTTGATTGTCATTTTTAGAAAATTAGGATATAATTGGGAATAAAATTATGTATTTATTTAACAAGCATTTAAATCCCAAAATAGGCGTGTTCAAGGGTGCCCACACCCTTGACCACCCTATTTGGCTCAAATTTTAATATTTCATTGTTGGAATTTTTATGTTTGCAAATTCAAATTTATTTGTCAATTTTTCACAATTAATTTTTTGAGAAATGAATAAATGCATATAAATATGTCTTTTACTACCATTTAAACATCTAGCATTCTAAGGAAAGTCAAGAGAAAAATTGAGCATCCTAAAAAAATTCAAGAGTAGGATAAGAAACATTATTACAACACTTTTCATCAATCAAGATTCTTGTTAGCAATGCATCAAGATCATAAGTAGGATTATTCATGTTTATGTTTATGTTTATTTTTGAGTACTAGCACTTGCAAGAATTTTAATCAAGCATCCAATTATCCCTGTATGTGATGTGTATCATGACTTTAGTCCATCAAGGAAAGTAGATCAAAGTGGTACGTTGTAGCATTTGTCATTTATCACTTTTTTTATTCATTTTCCTTTGCTTGACTAAAGGTAAGTTATCTTTCACATTATGATAGCCATTGTGGAGGTAGAAACACCAAAGTGGGGTTTGACTTAGGCAAGACACTATAGACACAACCCTTCTCCCCTTTCTTATGTGCAAGTGTCATATATTAAGAGGATTTGGGAGAAGATTAAAAACCTAATAGCAAGATAGATTGTTCAAGCATATTCATTCAAAAAATTAAGGCAAGAGGAATTATACATCAATAGATGAAGTTCTAAAGCTAGGTCTAGGAGGAAAAACTTCTAGATTGTGACCAATTGATACATGTTATGAGATTCTTGAAATAAATTCTTTCTATTCAAGGGCGCTCATGCCCCTATCTAGATAGAATCAACTCAAATTTATATGCCAATTTCCTTTTTCTCTACATTCGACCCTTTTGTTATTAGTTTATGTATTTCTATTGTGTGTTTCTATCAAATTACATCAATTTATCATAATTGCAGAGTTAGCCTAGTTCACTTTCAAATCACATCAATTCACAACCTCCCATCCAACAAAACCCAAACAAGTCCAAAACCTTGATCAACCATTTTGGCTCTCCCTTGAGGAAAGTATCCATGTGTCTTGTATATCATTTTTTCTCCCCTTTTAAAGTGATGTAAGTAGAAAGAAGTAATTTAGGTCCTAGGTCCTCTTTTCCCACACTTCATTTTGGTGAACCTAACGCTTTCACTTGCACATCTTCTGAAATTACATTTTAATCTAAGTATACTATTAAGTTATTTTCATTTATCAAATTGCATGTATATTTCAAGTAAAATATTAAAAGAAAAGCAAAGATTTGCTTAGTATTTTTCATTTAAAAATAAAAATAAAAAAGTGTTGTCTTTTCGAATTTTCAAGATTAATTTAATTAATTACAACATTTTGAATTCTAGAAATTATCATTTTGAACATATTGTATTCATTTCATTGCTCTAAAAATACAAAATGTTATGCATGTTTGCACGTCATATAAACAAATTAGATTTTCATACATTTCCAAAAATCTATTTTCTTTCATACCTGAACCTACAGAATTTCGGATCCTTGAGCACAATACTAGATTTTAGATTTTATTTTTTTCAAAAATATTGCATCCATAGTCTATGGTTCCCACACCCCTATCGAGGTTGTTTCAGACCAAATTTTAGTGACATTATTCTCTCTAAGATCTCTATCTAGATTTGCTATTAATTTCTTATTCAACATATCCAATTACTTTTGGCAAAGAACTCTCAAAATGCATGATTGTTTTAGAAAAGTAATTTCTTCTTCAAAGTCCTTGGTTGATGGATTTTTGTTCCTTCGCTAATATTCCTCTGAAAAATGATGAATCTCATGTTCCCTCCAGTCTTGACATATCTCCTCCTAAAGAGAGTATTTTGGAGCAAGCGGATGAGATCATGGATAGCTTCATAAAGAATAAATTACCCACTCTTCATTCCAAAACTCCTCTTAACAACACAACAAATATACATAGAAAGCCCATATATCACAATCCTCCATAAGACTTGCATACAAGTTACAAACCACCCCACATAAATCGCATTCCTCACGTTTTTCCATGAATCTAAAAGTCCTACCATACCATCACTTGATTTCCCCCATAAAGAGACTCCTTTGTAATTTATTCCCCGACCATTACGCTAGCATAGAAATGACACCCATTAAATTCATAATGATATGCCATCCCATATTGAACTAATGATGCTTCCTCTTCCCAAACTATCCACCCAACCTATTTGTATCAAATTGAAAAAACATTATTTGATTTAGAAACACTCTAAATGGACATGTATTTTGAATCCTTTCTAATCAAGGCTTGAATACAAATAATGATCAAGGAATACAAACTCCTCTAGATCTAACACTACATCTTTCCACAACAAGGATAGGTTACCAACATCTCCTTTAACTTTTGCATAAAACATTCATCCCATCCTCTACACCTCCACCATATACTCACTTGCACAAATAAGCGTTACTTTCTACTCCACACCCCTTATTTGAGATAGAAAATTCATTACACACATTTATTCAAATGGGTCTCATCACCCTTCCACCTCCATATAAAAAAAAAAACAATAAACAAAAACAAAAAATTTACCTTTTTGTGCATATCATCAAATATTTGGGCATTATATTGATGAGTGTTATACCTTAAAGGGAAAAATAGAAAAAATATTTCAAGTGTATGACATCATGGGAATATCACAAGAGGAGGATACTCACCATTACATGGATCTATATATGATAATAAATTAGTTCCTATTGTGTTGCTCCTCGATATGGGGCATTCTTAGCACCATATATTTGCTCATTTCCATTCATGGGGGTACAAAATGTTGTACAACCATATCTCATCAATGGGAGGAAAACATAATAATCTCTACAATAATTATTCTTTAATTTTCACTTGGGGATCAAGGATAATTAATTTTGAGGAGGTGTGTATCCCTCTTTGAGATCCCCTCCTCATCTCTTATCTCCTTAAATATTAGCATAGTAAAGATGCTAAAATTTTAAGGGGGGCATATCCCCTATCCATCATTTGGAATCTACCCATTCATGTGTCCCATTAGTGGTGGTACTATGCATGATACTCCCTAAGGTGTGACCTTTAAATCCATTCATGTGTCCCTTTAGTGGTGGTATTATGCATGACACCCCCTAAGTTGTGGCCTTTTAAAGCCATTTATGTGTGCCTTCAGTGGTGGTATTATGCATGATACCCCCTAAGGTGTGGCATTTTCAACCTATTTGTGTGTCCCTTTGGTGGGGGTGTTGTACGTGATATCCTCCAATGTGTGGCTTAAAAATTAATCAAGTACCCCCTTAGTGGTGGTGTTATTTATAGCGCCTCCTTAGGAATGGTTACTAGTTCATCCCCCATGATGTTAAACAATTATGCACCTTCTTAGGTGTAGTTGGAAATTCGTCCCTTGTGACGTTAAAATTTTATCCACTCCCTAGGGTGGTATTTGCAAAATAATCTATAGACCTAGCATAATGGAGCTTGTTGGTCTATGAACGTGAGCATATTTCACATGGCCACCTAGCATAACATAAATTTCTTGTTAGTGGAGCCATGTGTTTCATGCATAAACTATCATTACACAGCTTGCTAGCCTTGTAAAACCCATTTTATTACATGGCCACCTAGCATAACACAACTTGCTTGCTAGTGGAGCCATGTGTTTCATGAGTAAACTAGCATAATGCAACTTGCTAGCCTTGTGAAACCTATTTTATTACATGGCCACCTAGCATAACATAATTTCTAGTGGAGCCATGTGTCTCATGAGTAAACTAGAATAGTTGCTAGCCTTGTGAAACCCATCATATTGCATAGACACCTAACATAACACAACTTGCTAGCTAGTAGATCTATGCAACTCATATGTGACCTAGCATAATGCAACTTGCTGGTCTTATGAGATCATTATCATGTCCAACACTTTTGATGGATGGAATTTAGTATAGATACAAGATTTGTAGATTGAGGTCTCTTTATCTTACTAACTCAAAAATCCTTTGGAGTGTATTAACCTTGTGTTTGTCTTATTTTTAATTATGTTTTTAAGTATTATTTATGTGGTGTTGGTTATGTGTCTACCTAGTGTATTTTGTGTGTTTTCTTTGTGTCTTCATTATGTATGCTTGGAATCCTCATTTTGTATGCTTTATATCTCTTTTTTCAGTGCACCTCATGTGTGTGTGTTCCTTTGTCTTTTCATTGTTGTTTTGTAAGATCCTAAGCCTAGGGGCTAGTGCATCCCCTAGATTCGATGTCATCTTACTTTAATGATTTGATGAAATAACCCTTCTTGGCTTATTCTTACTTTAGTGTGAGCATGAGTTAAGTTCATACTCTCACTAAAGTGGAGGCTAAATATAGTGTCGTAAATTTTCAACCTTGACAATTTCGCACTATGTTTAGCTCCCTCCTATGTGCTTGGACCTAATTATTCTAATTATTTGCACATTTCATTGTCATTTTCAGAAAATCAAGATATAATTGGGAATTAAAACTATTTATTTATTTAACGAGAATTTATATCCAAAATAGGCATGGTCAAGGGCACTCATGCCCTTGACCACCATATTTTAGCTTAAATTTTAATATTTTACCGTCAACATTTTTATGTTTGCAAATTCAAATTCATTTGTCGGCTTTTTATAATTAATTTTCTAGGAAACAAATAATGCATATAAATATAAGTCTATTTTGACATTTTCTTTTAGATCTATGTTTTCAACTTCAATTCTTTCAAGATATTCAAGAGAAATTTTGAGTTTTCCATTTATGTCAAATATACAATCTTCTTTTGTAATTCCAACTATAGGAATATCTTCTAGAGGAATAGGTAGTCTTCTAACAACCATGTGTTCAACCTCTAAGATCTTCCCCTAGTAGTTAAGCTCCTTCCAAGGAACCAAGCTCTGATACCAATTGTTGAACACCCAGAATATTGAGAGAGGGGGTGAATCAGTATTCTTGTAAACCACTTACGCATTTAACACATTCAATCTTTATAGCATATTCAATTTGTAGTAATGAAGGAAAGCACGAAAGTAACCAACAACATCACATGACACATGAAAACCAAATTTTTATATGGAAAACCCAAAATGGGAAAAACCATAGTGAGGATTAGCTCACAATATATTATAACTGATTATAGTATATTATAGAAGTGCTCACTGTCAAAGTGAACTCATTGCCCGCTAAGAAAGGAAAAGATAGAAGAGAGTTGTGGAACACAACCAAATTTGAACTATTACAAAATGCATCTACAACATGTTGGGGTATAGTTCCATTGAAGCTCAATACATCGAATTCACATACTTCATACTAATTTGAATTAGTACTCTGCTCTACTCTACATTCACCTTATATTCACACAACACACATCAACTGATATTCATCATACACACACACTCTAAAATATCAAAAAGATCTTGCATATATATCTGCTTTATCCACAAACACCTACAACATCAATTAGGTTGGCCTAATTGGATGTATTATACAAAATATAACTTGTCGGCTCATTGTCCACACATACACGCTCTTTTCCAAGATTCAAAAATCATCACAATTCAAAATAGGTCGGCATGGACCCAAAATAGCTCCTACATAATGAATCAAAACTTATTCAATCTCCACAAAATATAAAACTCATTAGGTCAACGTTGATAGTGACCTAATAACAAAGTTTTCCAAATTCTATTCCATCTAGAATACACACTCTATTGAAACATGTCAAAAACTCCACAAAACTGCAAAGCCAAATCCCAATCCGTGGAGAGGTGCAGATTCACCAAAACATATGCACTGAATTGGAAAATACATGTTATTGCCAATTCGGTACACCATCACTCATAACTTCAACACTAGAAACCAAAACAATATAAAATTTTGAATTTAAACTCTTCTAACAACCATCAAAATTATCCCAAAACCGTAGAGCAAGATCTTCTACAGTAGACTAATGCAGACCCAAAAATTGGATGTCTAGAATTACCTATATTGGCACTTAGTCAATTTTCCCTTCATCTATCTTCACCAGATCAAACCTTCTTGCAAATATCCATTGGATTACTATCTTCAAACATGCCCAAACTATACAAGTTGATCTGCACAATGGTCTTCATACAAGATCACAATGTTGACATCAATGACAATATTTCAATGCATAACTGTACAACTTGTGCTCATCCCACATGTTGATGTTGCCAAAAAATGCATCAAATGAAAAACTCCTTATTCTTCCAACACATATGTCATCTAATTTTATTTGTTTTTTATGTCTCATTAAATGAACATAATATTTAATTTAAATGATAATGTCTATGGTAAAATAACAAAGCATAAACCATTTGATCCTTGCAAATATTTATTCAATGAATGCATGTTCCCACCACATAATTCCACTTTGTGTTGCAATGTATTCCCATGCTAATGGAACATAAGAGCAAGGCTTGATTCAACTTGTAGATTAGAAGGAATAGAGGTGAACAAAGTTAAAATATAGAACTTTGCATTTAGATAAGATAGCAAGCACTAAATTTTGTTAGATAACATGTAAAAATAAAATAATATTATTATACTTCAAAATAATCCTTAACAATATACATAAAAAATTCAAATCCAATAACAATACACAAATATTAATTTTAAATATTTTTTGATGTAAGAAATAGACATCTTAACTTGTTCAAATATTAGAAAGAAATAATAAAAATAATAATCAAATACAATAATAATCTACCTAAAAACCTAATAATAATTAAGAGTAAGGAGTCCACATAAATAATGTTTGATTATAATAATTTATAAATACTATTTTGTATTCAATTTTAATTGAATTTGTAGATAAAGAAAAGTTTTTGATTAAGGTAAAATAGGTTTTAAAGCCAGACCCAAAACCCTTACACAAAATACAAAAATAAATATATTCAAAGAAACACATTTGCAACTAAATAGGTTTTATAGGGACCTAAAACCTAGAAGTTCAAAACAGTCTTAAACAAAAAACCAGAGATACAACAACAAAACTACCAGAAAAGAACAACTAAATAGCTAGAAATAGAAAATAGAACTACTATAACTCTTTGAGGGTATTAGCTGCTCCCAACTCCTACTAATATAAGCTCTTATGGAGATCAACCAGGATGAGCATATCATTCTTCTCTTCTTGGAAATATTTATTCTTTCCCCTTGTGTGCGTACTTGTTCCTTTCTACTTTGAAGACTTTGTTTTCCTTTGGTTTTGTGAACCTTCTTCATCATCTCAACAATAATGGAGATATCAACAACTTGGTCTTCCCTAAGCTCCTTCAACTTCTTAGTGAGGATGTTGTTGGATATCAGTTGTGTTCATATAGTTTGTCCTTGATGTCAAAATCTCTTTCAGTTGGTTCTCTTTGATGATCAGTCTCAGGTTGAATCTTTATGATTTATTATGGCACTTCTTTGATGTCTCTTGGCTATTACAGAGAGTTATTTGTTATGGTTCAATTTCATGGTGATGAGTTTTCTAGTTCAGGTTATGAATGCTACATCTTTGACTGACAGAGTTTGAAAGATGGTTCTCCTTGCATATCACAGGTATTGGTTGTTTCTCTTTCAGGCTTACTCATATCGGAATGAGAATGGAAGGATCTCACTGATCCTCTTTGAAATGTCTGAGTTGCCTATCGGCAAGACATTTCAGATGTCATGGCGATTGTATTTAACATTCAGACTGCTTTCGGCATAACATTAGCGTTGTCTTGGCAACTGGCTCAAGAAAGGTTATTTCGGCAAGACATGTCTTTGGTTTCGGCGACAGAAAGTACTCTCTATCGGCTTATGGTATACATTAGGGATAAGGTCTTATCTAAAATGGAATGTTACATCGACTCGCTTTAGAATGAGCATTTCAGAAAAGTGTAATGCCATCGGTGTGAAGTCACAGCGAATTTGCAAGGTCACACCAACCGATGGTGGATGGAATCTTATCGGCAAGAGTCAGGGTTTTTTAGAATAGGTCTCGATGAAGTGTTTTTGTCTCCTCATCTTGTGCACATGGAACGGTTCGTCGGTGTGAGTCAGATGGTCAGGCTAACGTCTTGCCGAATTCAAAATGTCTCGGCGATGGGTGCTCTTTGGGTTCCTTCAGTGTAAGTTAAATCTCTCGGTATGAGGTCTCAGCGATATTGGTTTGTCACACCAACTGGCACAGAAAAGAATCATATCGGCATGAGTGATCCCTTTGGCATAAGTATCCATCCTGTCTTAGCGACTCCGAATGAAAAGTTGTTTTCGGCAGGACTATGCGATATCGAAGTGTTGTCATAGCGAGCTCGTAAGGTCTTGTCGACTAAGTCTTATGAGGAGCTTTTGGCATGAGATTGGTTATGTCACAGCGACAAATAGAGGATGACAAATGGAAATAAAGATGCCATCAGCATAAGCATCGAGTTGTCTTGGCAAACATGAATGATCACGTGGGATTTCGGTAAGACTCATGAATCTTGATGTAGAGTCTCAGCGAACCCGTCAAGTCTTGGCGACTGAGTCTAAAGACAGGCTTTCGGTGAGAGGGTTGTATTGTCACAGC
>VDFB02135636.1:246098-362052 GCA_007258455.2 Sequoia sempervirens | reverse complement strand
ATGAGCATGAGGGATAAGCACAAGGTACACTATTATGCATTACAGTGTTGCCATTGATGTCAACATTGGATATCATGGTGCAAATCATTTTGGTTGGTTCTAACATGTTTTGTGATGTTTTTGGAAGATAATGTTTCAAGAAGGTTTGATTCAGTGAAGATTATTATGATGAAAATTGACTAAGTGTCAATTCTACTAATTTTGTGTAACAAAGCATCCAATTTTTGGGTCTGCACTAGTCTGCAAACTAACATTTCATTCTACAATTCTAGCATAATGTTTTTGGTTGATAGTGTAGACACCTAAATTTGGATACTTAATTTATCCAAATTTATCCCCTTTCGTCTAAGCATCCCCTTATTTGCATTAATTAAGTAATATTGCTATTATTTAATTAATATCTTTAATTTTGCAAATCCCTAAGGTATTTAATTAATAAATAAATACCTTATCTCTTTAATCCTCCTTTTCATCAAATGAATTAAATAAATATGGCATTTATTTAATTCCTCATATGTCACATCCTCCATCATTTTCATCTAATCCTAATCCATCTTCTAATCTCATCATTAGGATGTGCACATTCTTAATCCTTGATTAGGATGTGTCACATCCTCCAACTTTTGCAAGTTGGTCTCTAATCCCTCTTAACAATCTAACCCTCTTTCTTTTTATGATTAAGATGTGCACACCCCTAATCATCATTAGAGGTCACACCCTCCATAATTTCCCACTTGCCTTTAATCTGTCTAATCAAGTACTTGCACAACCTTAATCACTCAGTTAGGTTAACTTAATCCCCATATCATTTATTGAATGTGTCCTAAGTCAACCTTCTTAAATACTTTCTCCTTTTGGATAAGGCACTCCATTCCCCATGTTAATTTTTAATTAACATTTAATTCCCCTATGCATTCCTTGGAATTTAAAATTCATTTTCTCATCTCCATGAGGATATTTGAGGAATTTTTAATTTCTCACATGTCCTCTCACCCACATGGGGACAAGGACCTCCTTTATGAGGAGATCTTGTCCCAATCCCAAGGTACTATGTACTACCTCCATGTCATGTACTCTCCTTCCAACTCATGTACACATCATCTCTTACAAGCCACTTCACATGCCACATGTCAAGATGTGAGGACTTGTGAGTTCTCAACTCACCTTAGCCCTACATATTGATCTTGGTGGCTCAATCTCAACTGTCCATTTCCCTAGAGAGTCCAAAAATCTCTATAAATACCCCTCTTTTCTCTCATTTTAGGGGAGATCATTTATGCTAGCCAAACTCTTGCAAAATTTTCTCTTGCGCCATACTTAGCCAAATTCTCATACTTGCATCCATTTTCACTCATTTTCCATCCTCATCTCATCTCATAGCTTGCATCTCTTGCCACCAAAAGAGCATACAACATCAAATATCTAAGGGCCAACCAAAGGACAAGTCAACAAGGTGAAATCTTTCATTTTGCTTAGTTAAGTTAATCATTAGGCCAATCTTGAGGTGTAGGGTGTTTGTAGTTGTTATTTGAACTCTTTTGTTTGCTGCTTGTTTTATAACAAGTATTTTCGCCATATCATAGATAGAAGCATCTAATTCCACAATTCCATCTTGTTTTGGATTTTGGTTTGAAAGTTATGGATGACAAAAGCTTGACCTAGCAATTATAGTCATTTCTTGTACAATGCGTATGAGTTGGAGAGTCCACACTTCTCCATAGATAGGATTGACTTTGTAGATTTAAGAAGATGTTGATAGGTGTTAATAGAGTGTGAATTCTAGATGGCATACTATTTTTAAGTTCACATGTCTAAATATGGGTATACTGTTGAAGAATTTTTGTATTAGGCATTCTACAGTACCGACCTAATAGGTGTGAAGGTATGTGAAGGTTAAGTAAGTATTGCAAAGTTATGTGGGAGCTATTATAGATCCATTTTGACTTGTTTCAAATTGTTTTAAGGATTAACTCTTGGCATAAGGCATGTGTGGAATAATTTGAGCCGACAAATCATTTATTATCTATTTTGTATGATACATCTAATTAGGCCAACCTAGTTGATGTTATGCTTGAAGCAGATATATAAGTTAGATCATTTGTGGTTTTTTGATATATGAAAAACATGCAACTGATGTGAATGATGTGAATTAAGAGAATACATTATGAATTTAAGTTGTGAATGTTGATCAAAATATTAGAGTGATGCAAATGTAGAGGAAAGCAAAGTGTTAGATCAGAATCAAATGAAGTGTGTAAAGTCAGTTTATTGAACTTCATTGGAACTATATCTCATGCATATGACAAATGCAATTGTAATAGTTCAATCGAGATTGTGAGCCATAAAATTTCTTCTATCTCTCTTTCTCTCAGTAGACAATGAGTCCACTTGGACAGTGAGCACTTTTGTAAATATACTATAATTGTTTATAATATATTGTGAGCTAATCCTCATCATGGTTTTCCCATTTTGGGTTTTTCATGTAAAAATCTTGGTGTTCATGTGTTATGTGATGTTGTTGGATGTTTCATGCTTTCTTTCATTTACTACAATTGAATATGCTATGTGGATTGGATGTTTAAATGTTTGAAAGGTTTAGAAGAATATTGATTCACCCCCCCTCTTAATATTCTGGATGTTTATTAAAAGAACCATTTAATTAGTTGAAACTGACCCACCACCCCATCCTTATCTAACCCCAAAACACTATAAATTTCCTCTTTGTTAGTGTTCAGTTGTGGGAAATCCTCGAACAAGTCCCGAGGAGAAAACATATGACCAACATTAGCACTATCAAGGGTAAGAATGGGGCTTTTACCACTACATCCCACTTGAAGATTAGCCTTATCCTCCAAATTACCCTTACTTTTTCCACCTTTCAACCCAATTTTAGATTTTTTTTATTTTCTTCTCAACTAAAGAGACATCAATATCTTCATGAAAAAAGTCCCTCGTATGCGACCCACTTGACAAAGAAATTTGTGTTTGAGCCCTCTTCTTTTCCTTATTACCCTTCTTCAAATTCTCATCCTCGGACAAAGAGTTAGGCACCATTTCCACTTCATCTTCTTCATTCCACTCCTTATCCCCATTCAAATTAGACTTTGAACCCTCATCAGAAGAAACAATAAGAGCTTTATGAGTACACTTTATAGGGAGATTTTTAATCATAATGGGAGAGGGGAGGGATTTTAGATGTTCCATAATTAATAAAATAAGACCTTCATGTAAAATGGGTTGTTTTGCATTATTCTTGTTTTACTTTAGACCAAACTCCAATGAGGCAAGGAGGTAAAATGGAAAAGAAACTAGATGCTTATTACAAAAATTGTTGAGGAGGATAAAATGGAAATCATACAAATGAGTGTACCTTCCGTTGATGGTGAAATAACATATGAAGACCTCTTCCCAGAAAAGTTTAATAGAGAGGCAATCAAACCCTCCCACATTGTGTTTTAGCAGCTTCTTGCCTTCTGACCCCTTCAATAATTGTTTCACTACACCTTCAGAGGCCTTCCTTTCCCTAAAGAGCCTTCGACCTTGGGTGGAGAGACCAATGATTTTTCTATATGCTCCTCCATGATAATTAGCTCCTTCCCATTGGCCTTGAGGATTCGATTATGCCAATCATTAACAAAGGCCCTAGTGATTTTAGGGTCATGACCATGTAGCTTATCAAAATAGGGAGTAACTCCTCCATCTTCAAGGATCTTCCAAACCATAGCTTTATTTTTGACATCCTCACAGGATGAAAACTCAATTCTACTTATATCCTCACCCATTTAGCTCATCTAAGAAATAGTGCAATGAAAATGGCCTTTCAACCCCACAAAATACTCTTTTGATAACTCACCAAAATACCCAAAATTTGTGTGAGGTGACAACAAGTGCTAATTACCATGAAATTAATTCCCAAGGTGTATCTTTCATGCATCATTAGATCAAAAGGCCTTTTTAGGGCCATCCTTTCATTATTTAAACCCCCTTCCATTACAACCCCTGTGCATATCATAATTAATGAGGTTTTGAATGTGATAGGGGACATCAATCACCTTATCCCAACACTTAGTTGAATCAATACCAACACCAATGTTATCAAAAGAATTTGCAATGGGGTTTCCCTCCATATAGATATGGGAGATGTGAACCTTATTAAGAGTATTAAGGATCAAAATAGAATCCTTAATAAAAATTTCAATGGACCAACTCGGGCAATTTAAATTTTTAAGATAATTTAAAATATTTAAAGAATCTCCTTCAATCCATATCTTGCGAAAGCCCAAGGAGTAAGCCAAATTCAAATTGTTGTAGCTAGTCGCAACTTTGAAGACGTGGTTTGACTAGGTTCCCAAAGGGAGTGTGTAGATAAGGAAAAGTTGTCATTAAGTTGAAATAGATTTTTCACAATTTAAAATCCATTTTTATATACTTTTGGTTGTAGGAACTATTGTGAATACATAGATATACCATCCAAGAATTTTGGTTTCTTTCTATATCCACATAATGGAATATTGTATGCTATCATCAACCATCGAGGAATGTTTTTTTTTCTTAAGATGAAAGCAACATTTATTTGCTACTATGATTCTTATTTTGATGATTTATTACAAGGTTTTTTTAGGTCAACACATTATCATGTAATACTTGATGAGAAAAAATATTGGTGTGAACAATCTTTAGTTTTTTTTCATGCATTGTTATGTGTAAAAAGTAATCAATTTTTTTAGTTATTTTTAATGTTGTTTTTATATATTTTTTGTCACAAGTATTAAAGAAGTGTCACAATAATATTTTCAAGTAAGTTTAGATTTATTAAGGGTTTCTCAAATAATTTAATTCATGTAATTGTATTGAGTTTTTATATTGAAATAAAGTTTGATCACTTTCCTTTCATCTTGAAACCAAGACCATCAATTTGGAAACAACTCTTTTGAGCCATTGATCTAGACATAAGGTAATGACAATTTAAAGATATGAATGCATGAATGCCTTTAATTTAATGTTATGCACTCATACTAGTCTTATTCAAAACAAAATGATCCAAGTGTTTCTCAAATTGCATCATGAGGCCATGCAACACAAGGCTTGAAAAATAGTGCAACATGTGCATTGACAATTGACCAAGGTGGGCTTTATTTTATTCATAAGCACCTTAGGTATTAGTTGAAACTAGAGTCCCACTTAAGGAAACGTGTCACTCATAGTTTCAAACAATGTTAATAAACATTAAACAACCTAAATCATTTGTTCAATATTATGTTGTCTGATTTTACTTGTTTATTCCTTGTCATTAAATGAGCACAATTCTTAATTCAAATGACTAATTTTTCATGATATAATTGTTAGTGATCCAAATTTGCACCCTAATGCCAAGCTGTGAACGAAATTAGTAGGTTTGGATGTAACATGGGACTACTTTCAGGTTGTGGGTGTCTTATTTGAAAGCATACCTTCAAATTATGGGCCAAGTTTTCCGCTTTTGATGGTGTCATCTAAACTATTCCTTGCTGGGAAAAGGGGAGAAAGAAGCATGAAAAGAGAACTAACCCCTATGGTGATGCACCAAATGATATTTCTTAGACCTATTACAACTGATTTTAACACACAATCTCATCAAAACTCATCCTAACTTAACACAACTCAAATATTTAATATATCTATGCATAAGTATTTTGTAAGGAGGCTTGGTTCTCTTAACATTTCTGAAGGAAAGGAAAACTTTCACAACTAAAAGACTATTTGAACCAGTGTAGCTTACAACCTATAGAAATACATGCTTATCCTACCTAAAGGTGCTAAAATGAGGCAAGCATTGAAGGAGTTATCAAACTCACGATAACATTCATCAATCACCACACTGCACTTAATGAAGTGGCTTCTAAGAAGGTAAAATACTGAATTTCATTAACAAAAATGGTGTTACATGCTACTGTAAATGTCTGATAATGGGTCACAATGCTATCCTCTACCATGAAAAGAACTCCCAAAAGCTACAATACCTTGCAAAAAGAAAGAACTCCCCTAAAAACTCAAGTATGAAGATACTTAAGCCATAGATCAAACAAGTTGTCCACACAAGTCCTTCTAGAAACCCTAGGTTGGATGAAGCACAACAACCAAAATGGAAGCTTCCAAAACCCCTCCAAAAGGTCCTCCAAAGTGGAAAAAATTCAAGCCACAACTTGACCTGGCACCAAAAAAGCATGACAAAAAGCCTCCAAAATGTCCCACTTTTCAAAACAGTCAAAGATGATCTTCCCACACTTTCTCCATGTTGACAAGTCATCACCAATTATGTCACGTGCCTCCAAACTGGTTGGGTCACACTTTTGGTGTGCAAACATGTCTTCAACCACACTTCATGACTTCAACACATGTCTTTATATTTTGCATTAAAAATAACATCTAAACTCAAGTGATTTATAAATTATTTAATAAAAGGGGTAAAAAATTTATTGAAAATCAGAACAAAGCATTACATAGTAGCAAAGGGCCAAAGCCCCAGGAACCAACAGAAACCACCAGAAAAGCCAGGAACAAAATCACCCTTCCCCAATACCACTCCCATCCTCATCAAGAATCCTCTCCAAATCCTGACATAACTCACGGGAAACCTGCTCCCACCCATCGATCTTCCCACCATCTATATTCTCCGATGCCCATTTGGCCAGACAATCCGCTGCCCTATTCCATTCCCTTGGAATATGGACAAAAGATACCAACTCCATCAAAGAGCTAACCTGTAATATTTGCTGCACCATCATAGCCAATTGCCAGCTAACATCAAAAATCTTCTTTTCATGAAGTAAATTGACCAAGACCTGAGAATCAGACTCACAAATAACCTTACGCCACCATAAAGCATACGCCCACTTCAAGGCATAGAGGATAGCCAAGCCTTCTATCCTATTGACAGTCTGTATCCCTTCATTAGCGAAAAAAAGAAATACCACCGATCCTGAAGAATCCCTACCAACCCTGCCAATCCCAGCGGGTCCAGGATTTCCCCTAGATGAGCCATTCGTATTAATCTTTAGAAAGCCAACTGGAGGGGGTAACAAACTCCCCACCCTTTGAACTTTTTTCTTCACATGCCTACCTCTCCTGACGCACGCAAATGCTAAAGATAGCCCCTGAATGCCCAAACGATCAACCATCTCAGCATCTCCTTTCTCTAACGGCAGCACAATCTCACCTTTAGCTGCAACCGTCTCCTGGATCATTCCCACAATTCTAAACCAAACCTGTTGAATCCCCAATTTTTCACCCCGAAAGATTCTCTGATTCCTTTCCAACCAAACTTGCCAAAGCAGAAAGATGGGACCAACATACCAAACATCCTACAAGAAAGAGGCCGAAGAGGGGGGCCTCCCCAGACTATTCCAAAACTCCACCAGGGAGGAGGCATGAAAGCAAGGCCTTTTCCAAACACTCCACCAGAAATGCCAAAGCTGTAAGGTGAAGGGATAGTGGAAGAACAAGTGAGGAGAGTCCTCCTCCCCACACCTGCAGAGAACACACCTAGAAGGGCCTGAAAAACCTCTCTTTCGGATATTATCCCAAGTTAAACACCTATTCCAAGCCAAAGTCCAAATAAAGAAATTACACTTTGGCCAAGAAAACTTATTCCAAACTTTCTTCCACCAATGAACCTCCACCCCCTCAATCTATTGGGAAAGCAACTCCTGATACCCAGAAGAAACAGTGTAAGCACCCTTGGGATTAGGAAACCAAGCCAACACATCCTCATCCATGAGGGAGCTACAACTTCGACAAGAAAGAATGTAATGAAGCTCAGTGCACTCCTCCTCCATACCAGCAACAAGCCATTCCTCAGGATTCTTCCATCTCGCCTCCACCAACTGCCCCTAAAAAGAAAGAGACTTAAAGTCACACACCCTCAACCATGCAGCTTCACAGAACCTCTGGCACAAAGTAAGCAAATGAGGATACTGAGAAAAAATGGGAGGGTGACCATCCCAAGCGTCATGCCAAAAATGGGCCTCAGACCCGCTCTTGCAAATCCAGAATAAGCCACCCTTAACGAGCGCAACCCCTTTCTTGAGAGTATTTCAAATCACAGATCCCTTACCCGTCAAGCTATAATGAGGGATATCCCTTTGAGGAATCCCTGGATAGTACTTCTGAGTCAAAATTTTGGCCCACACCTGGTCCTGTTCCACACACCAACGCCAATACAATTTAGCAGCCAAAGCCGTACCTGACAACAACGACTGCCTTAACCCAAGACCACCAAACTGTTTTGGGCTACAAACAACATCCCATCTAACAAGACTCCACTTGGAGGACAATAAACTACCAGCCCATAAAATTTGTCTTGCTAAGGAATCAAGATCCCTAACAAAACCCCACCTAAATCATACACCTATAAAGAGGGAGAGCCTGAACCACAGATTTGAGCAACTGAACCTGACTCGCAAAAGACAACCAGCGAAGGGTCCAATGAGTGACTTTGACACAAAAATTTTCCAGAATAGCCTGCTAAGAATCCCTAGACTGCCTACCAACTGAAATAGGAATCCCAAGGTAGGTCAGCGGGAGATCCCCAATCTGAAATATGAGAATATAAGCAATTCTCCTCTGAATGGAGTTTGGAGTATTGAAGAAAAAAGTGGAAGACTTTCCCTCATTAATTAATTGGCCTGATGCAGCAAGATAAACATCCAACACCTTGTGCATGTTAGAAGCCTCCCTAATAGTAGCCATGCCCATCAAAGTAGTGTCATCCACAAACTATAAGTGAGATTGCACTGGTAAGCCACCTCCCCATTTCCATCCCTGAATGAGGCCCCCCTCCACATTCCTTTTTATCAATCATCCGAAACCTTCCACCAAAAGAAGAAACAAGTAAGGAGAGAGGGGGTCACCCTGCCATAAACCTCAAGAAGCACCAAAGAGTTCAAAGTGCTCCCCATTAATCAAAACAAAGAAAGAAACTGAAGTCACACAACTCATAACCCAACGTATCCACTCCTCAAAACCAAAGGCCCCCAAAACCTTTCAGAGGAGGGACTATCGAACTCTGTCATAAGCCTTAGCCATGTCCAGCTTGATGAACATAGCCTTATCTTTGGAGTTGGCCATAGAATGAATAGTCTCTGTAGCAATAACTACCCCATCCAAAATCTGGCGGCCCACCACAAAACCACTCTATTCCTCATAAATCAGTAGCGTAAGCCACTTTTTTAACCTATCAGCAATCAACTTAGAGATAATTTTATAAATAGCATTGCAAAGATAAATGGGGCGAAATTGACTTAACCGATCAGCCCCATCACCCTTGGGGATGAGAGAAAGGAAGGTAGAATTTAGGGCCCAAAGCATTTGCTTATTCTTTTGAGACTCTTGAACGACTACCAATAAATCCAGCTTGATAATCTCCCAAAATTCCTAGAACTCAATCGGGAAACCATCTGGACCAAGAGCTTTACCCTTCTTCATCTGGAAAATAGTCTTCTCCAACTCCTCCAGCGAAATATCACTCATAAGATGTTCCTTCATCTCCCAAGAGACCAAAGAAGGAATATAAGAGAGGACCTGAGCCTCATCAACCGAGTCCCCTTGCGAGTCCTCCCTGAATAAAGAAGCAAAATACTGCACAACTTCATTTGAGATAGCCTGAGTAGAAGAAAGAACCTCTCCCTTGTCAGTCACCAAAGCTGAAATAGAATTACCATGACGCCTGGCCTTCATCGAATTGAAGAAGAAGGCAGTATTCTTGTCTCCCTCTTGAAGCCACTCAATCCGAGCTTTTTGTTTCCAGTAGATCTCCTCCCTTAGCTCCCACTCCTCCAAAGCTTTCAATGCCCTAGCCTCATCCTGCAACAAATCCTTAGACACCCCATCCTCCCTAATCAACCTAGTAATACCATTCAACTCAGCTTGTGCAGCAAGCTTCGCATGGTAAATGTTTCCAAAGCATTGTCGATTCCACCGTTTAAGCTGATACTTAACATATTGAAGGAGCTTAGCAAAATTATACATTGCAGTACCATAAGTAGGTCTACCATACCTCCACCATTCAGCAACACATCCATAAAGGTCAGGGTCCCGCAACCACATTAGCTGGAATTTGAAGGTTGGCGTTCGAGGCACCCAAGCAGAAGAGATAACTAGCTTTATAGGCCAGTGATCCGAACCTCTCCAATCTAATATCTCAAAACTAAAAGACCACATTCCCCAGACCCAAAAGCAAGAGACCATGAAACGATCTAGTCGTTCAGCGATGCAACTGTCACCCACCCTTCTGTTGTTCCAAGTAAACTGACCATTGCTAGGTTTGATATCAACAAGATTGAGAGCAGATATATTGTCTTGAAACAACAACGCAAAAGGCTCTAGTCTTGCAATACCACCCTGTTTCTCAACTAAATCAGTAATAGCATTAAAGTCACCTGCAATGATCCATGGCTAATAGGGAAATAGGCTACGAACAAAATGGATATTTTTCCATAAAAGAAGTTTACCCTAGAACTCAACAGGTGCATAAACATTGGAGAAAAGAACAGACTCTCTTGACTCAAAACACAAAGCAACCATGGATAAAGAGGACTTGAAGGATAACCACCACAAAGGTTGAATCTTCTGAGGGTTCTAGAAACAAGCCACACCTCCCGAGGATCCCTGAGCCCCAATACACTAGCATTGACCATTCTTCCACAACTTAGGCATTGAACCCATCATGCACTCAACAAATAACTTGGTCTCCTGAAGAAAAAGAACATAAGGAGAATGACTTCTTACCAAGTCATGAACAACTTTTTGTCTAGGGCCACTGTTCAAGCCCCTTACATTCCATGAAATAATGATCATTTAAAAGGAGTCAAAAAATGAGAATCCAGGGTCTTGACAGACCCCGACTCCACCAAAGTCTCCCCCATCATCTTAATCTTTTCCAAATATTTCTTCCTGCCAAGTTTAGCGATTTTCTCTGACCCCCCCTTCTTGCCATCCTTTTGCAAAATGCCCAGTTGAGGAGAAGGCTTGCTACTTTTAGCCACATCCGATCCAACATTCTGCGCAGGAAAGGAAGTGCCTCCATCCCCCTTCCCCAACTCAACATTTGGATCCGACAACACCTGAGCCCCAACCTGCACATCAGTGACCATAGGAATGACAGACTCCTCCTATGGAGCAGGAGGAGTAATGGAAGTGTGATCCTCCAGGCCAGAACCCACCACACCCGAATCCACACTTATTAACCCTGGATTAACTTTTTGCTGACCCAAATCATCCAGGACCTCAAACCTGTTAAAAGTATCCTCATCTTGTCTCTCCATCCAAGTCCTTTTTTGACCTCTATTTCAGTTACGAGCCTTAATAGGAACATAACCCTCAGCATCTGCCCCCTCGACAGACACAGGATTCTTCCCCTTATCAACATTAGGGGTGTTACGAGGAGGAGGTGGAGGCTGAGGCACCACAGCCTTAGCCTTTGGGCATCTATGCAACAGGTGACCATATTCATGACAGAGGCGACATCGGAAAGGAAGGGTCTCGTAATCCAATTGCTGCACCCAAGAATGGGAACCCGAACACATATCCAAAGCATCTAGCAAAGGTCTACTCAAATCAATTTCCACAAAAATTCGAGCAAAAGTCATTACTTTCTTACCTAGGGTTTGTGTCGAAGACCCCACCGGCTTCCCAAGCATCGAAGCAAGCATGTGTAGAACATCCTCACGACAACATTCAATTGGAAATCTGGGCAACCGAACCCACACCGGAACACGATTCGGAAGCTCCTCCGAGGGATTAAAGCCTGCATGCCATGGCTTGATGAACAACCCAACTTGGTTGTGAAAATAGCCCCCCCTCAAAAACCCTATTGCGATCAGCCAAGCAGATAAATGTGACCATGAAAAAATTATTTGCAAGCAGCGTGACCTCCATTTCACCCTCTGGCTCCCAAGTCCTCCGAGCCCAAGTTTCCAAAAATTGTAGAGACACTCTCATTCCCAAAAATTTGTAGTACAGAGAATGCTTTGAATAATATTCAATATCCTCAGCAATCATCTCAATCAGAATCACCGATTTAGGTCTCTCTTTGCAACGCTCAAGGCAGCCTTTAATCTTCGAGATCCGAGATCCACCAAATGAATTTGATTCCACAGACCCTGTATTCAGAGAGAAGAGGGTGTTTTCAAAAACCCTCGCTCCTTGTCTTGGCGATTTCAAGCCGACCGCAGCATGAAAATCCATGTCGGGCGCAACCCTAGATGGCTCACCCTGAGACATAGCCGCCAAATGGCCTGGGACAGACATGCACATCAAAGATCTGGCCCCAGACATAGCAGATCAGAGGAAACCCTCCTGCGCAGGAAAAATGGCCAAACAAAACCAGGCCAGAGCTTCAAAGAATAGCCGCCAGTGATTTATAAATTATCACTTAAGTTAAATGTTTTACATTTTTTCATAATAAATGCAAAATAATAATCATTCCTCAATTACATTTACATTTGCATTTGAATGACATTAAAGTGATTTTGCAAATCACTTAAATGATAACTTACAATTGAAAAAATGCAAACTAAATGATATTTAAATGCTTGCAAAAGAATTAAGGAAAACAAATTCTTATAAGGCATTTGATCATTTCTATTTACCTTTTTCTGCATTTCAAGGCCACATATGGTCAACATTTTGATTTTCAAAGGAAAAAAAAAAAGAATAAAGGACCAATTTTGGTCTATATGGTCAACCTCCACACTTCATGGAAGGCATACTTCGAAAGTATTGCAAACATCTCATGTTTTAAAAGGCAAGGCATACCTCACTGCATGTCTCAAAAGTAACATATGAACAAAAGTCAAAGGCATAATATAAGGGACTTAGCACATTATGTATGGTTCATTTTGAAACACTTAGCCATTCTTCACAAGGCATCAAGACTTAAGGAAAAACAAATGCCTAAGTCATGAAGTTATTATCGGCCCCCATTTTGCATTAACATGAGTTTAAAATTTTAAAAGAATGGGATAAAATCCCATGACCACCAAAGAATAAGGTCTTACCCTAACCAACAAAAGATGGAAAAAAAATGAAAAAAGAAGCATTCATTTCTCACCTCAAGCATTCTGGAAAGTTGCATTGCACCACCATAGGGTTTCTAAGGGCACAAAAAATGGAGGTTTTATGGTCGAATCCTAACTGGTTTTTGACAATTTTGATGAAAAAATGCATGTAATAGCAAGTAAGTTGATATTTTGGCACAAAATCTGTATTTTTCCACATCTTTTGGAAGCCATTTTGAGCAAACAAGTCACAACTTGTAGTATAACTCTGATCATTTTGTTTCATTTTTCCTTCTTCTCAGGTTTCTTTGTCTTTCAACCACCATGGTTGAGCTTGTTTGAAGCCAAAATGAAGGCTTTATGGAAACATCCTCCACAGGTAAGCTTCCCTTGCATGAAATCGCACATTTTTTCTCATTTCCTAGGAACAAAAAAGCTATTTCGAGCTCTTTATTCCATTGTATGTAATGGGAATGTTGTTATGTTGGCAGTCTTTCTTACTGTGGGTAATCTTTGTTAATATTCATGACATTCATGCTTTTGTATTTCATGCTCAATTTGAGCTCTGCACTCATTTTGCATGTTGTGGCCGACCCACCATCATGTCTATAGATAAATCGATGGCTTTGCTTCTTTCTTTCTGTTGATTTTGTGAAAATATGAGCATCCTTGTCTTTTCATGATGCCATGTAGTGGCCAGTCAGTGACATAATCATCTTTTCCATGATAAAACCGCTCCATATTGTAATATGAATGAGATTTCTTGAGGTTTATCAGTTGAAATAATAGCTACCTCTGTCAATTGTTACACAAAACAACACTGCCATGTGAAGAAAAAATAGCCTCTCCAAAAAATAAACTCTGATCCACCTTGCTTCTGTGGGGGGGTTGCTTGATGGAAACATGGCATTATGTTTCTATTCACCCTTTTATGAGGTAGTAAAAGCAACCAATCTAAAAGTTCAACTTGCATATTCAAAACAACATTCTCCACTGTGTTCCACTATTATGAGGTCTCATCATGATCTTGCTCATTAGGAAAATCCTTGTGCATTAAGGACTGTATACTCAATAGAAAAGTAATCAAAGACACTAAGGATGATGGGAAAGTGCTATACTGCTGGTCAACCTTGAAGTTGAAAGTTTTGATCTCCTAGTGATAGGGCTACTTTGTTGAGAATCCATTGCACATCAACAACTTCACTCTTTACTTTCATGACAGTGTTGGCCTTTTTTGCATTAATTCCATGTTTAGTGTTATGATTGTACTCCCATGGAATGTCATGTCAATTGACCACTAATCTGCATTGTATGGCTCCCTTCTCACTATTTGCATTTTTACTTTCGGCTAAGTTCACAATAGTATTCTGTTGAAATTGATTATCATTGTTTGATTCATTCTTTTCTCCTTTCTGCAATGACTTCAAACAAAAAAAATTGGATTGTAATATCCCCTTGTACACCATAGGGCTTAATAAGAGTGAAAGGGTAGGCCACTAGGGTTACCAGCCTAGTTGGAGTGTGGTGCCTTATTTTCTTGCCTGATAAGATAGCCTATGGTGGAGCATTTTGTTGTCATTTAACTTCATAGTTGGATCCTTGCAATTGGAAAGACTTTGATATGTCAATCTAATCCTCAAAGTTCACTGCTCCTTCTAATTCATTTGACATTAATTGCAATTCCCCACCATTAAGACAATTTTCCACCCAACTTGTTGATTCTTGTTTCATGCTTTCACTCACCAAACTATATGGATCTCTTTTACCCAACTAGCTCTGTGAATTCAGCTTAGGGCTATTTATATCTCCACATCTATCCATTGTTGAATTCTTGCAACCCCCAAATATCTCTAAACTGTGACCATCTTTCTTTTGTCATTTTGGGGTTTGAGATTCTTGAGCTTAATGTACAACTCCAACCACCACTATGTTTTCTGCATTTGATACTCATGCTATTGAGGAACAGGGCTATATTTAATTTATGCTTAGCGTCTTTGTGTCTTGCATTCATGACACTTACATGCACTATGAGGATTCCATCATTGTTGTGACTGTGCAATTGTGAAGACTCTTACTTTCACATGAGTTTGATCATTGTCCACCTGTGATCTCAAAACATGTCAGTGAACTTTATTGAAGACTTTTCTCTTCATTACACAATCTGCTTCTTCACTTGAACTTTGTTTTGTCAACAGGAGCAGGCCTATGTATTGTGGTCATGTTGTTGTCCTTCATTGTTCAAAGCCCACTATAATGGTTTGAGAACATGCACTAGGTGCATGATGTTTTCCATATATGACTGTAAACAATGTTATGAGTCCGATTACACTCTACCATTATGCCAAATAGCCACTGTCATTTTAAGATTGAGTTTCCCTTTTCATAGTATTGATTTCCCTTGACATGATTACCAACAAAACCTTGTCAAAGGCTACCCTTAATTACCATCCCTTGATGACATTGATTGTTTATTAGTGTGCATTGCAGTTGTTTGTGAATACTCATGACAACTCCACTTGCTGCCCTGCAACATGCACTCAATGTTGTTGTCCTCTTATGAGATGTTTGTTGCATTTTTTTTTTCTCTTGGACTACCCCAATCCTCACCCTTCACTGTTACTTTCATGGTGCCTCCTACTTACTCTCTAGACTGTATTATAAGCTTCATGATGATTGTGGCCGTCTCTTTGAATTTCATGATGACTTTGATTGTTGTTGTCCCATCGTGAGATCATTGTATTTTGAGGAAGCCAACCTCCTTGTTTTGTGTTGTCCTCATTATTCACTTGGGACTACCATTGCCAACTATGAAGGGTCATTGTCAGTAAGGAATCGTGCATTTAATTTTCCACCATATCTTCGTTGTTTGATTCCTTTTGCTTTAATCCTATTGGGCAGCCATATGTCACTTATGGTGGTGACCTGAAAGCTCACCATCCTAAGTGATGTGTGCCTACCCAATAAGGTCGAAGTGAGATGAATTGGACATTGTATCTCATGTAGTGATGCATGATTATCTTTGTTCCTTCTTGATGTCCTGCATGCCTCATGATGGTTTCAGGCATGATTTGATTTCTCCTTTATTATTTAAGAGATGCATAATTGAACTTGATGCATATTTTGAATTTGATAATGAAAGTTGATCAATTGGTGTGATTCCATATTGATTTAATGCATTAGTAATAGGTATATCTTTGATCAAGTTGCTCAATTTCCTATTTTTCTCAAAGCACGCTGAGCTCTACCCTCGTGGTAGCCACATTTAACTGAATCAGAACAATAACAAGACTTGTCTTAAATCTGCACATGAAGCAAACAAGTTAGAAAAATAGATGCATATTTTGGATGTATTTGATGACTTCAATGTTTTTAGGACATCCAAGGTTTGCATACTTATTTAATGCACTTAGGGATCAGTTTATACATGCATAGGTAGGTGTTCATGTAAGGATTGAGATCTTTCATTGCTTAGAGCATTGCTCTAATATCATTGATTTTCCAGATGCAGGAGCGAGGATCATTACAGAGCTGAGAAGGACACAAGCAGCTTGGGGCAGCAGCAGCAAGACAAGAGGGCAACTTCACAACCAGTCATTCTCAGGCAATGACTAGTCTCCACTCTTATATGCACATTCTGTTTTACTTATTCATGTATAAATTGCTTCTTTATTTTCATTGAATAAGTAAAGTTAGTCCCTTGGCTTGTGAGGGACACATATACTTCATGATTATCAATAAAAGATTACATGTGTACACATATGGCTCTCTTTTCTCATTTGTTGTAATTGCAACATTGGAATGAAAATGTAATCTGTTTCATTTGACAATCTTTATCATGCATATTGACTTGACCTAGCAAACTTATGGTTTATCTTTTAAATGTTTAAACAAACAACACAAAAAGAATAAACACTAAACCTGATTTCAGCTAAAAGCTAAAAACTAGGTAACAATAATGATGCAACAAACACCACACAAATTTGCTTAGTCTATTTGGCTCTTTGTTGATCTTGAGTGCTATAACTATTCATAGTTGATCATTACAAGTATTTATCAAATGAAGGTATGTGCCCACCACACAATCCCACTTTGTGCTACAATACCTTCCCATGGTAGTGACACATAAACTCAAACCCAACTTAACTTGTGGGTTGGAAGGAATAACGTTATTATTCTCATATTGTTAAAACAAGAAATTAGAAAACAACTCAATTGGTAAACATAGTTAAAAGATAGAACCTTGCATTTAGATGAGGTAGTAGGTAGTAAATTTTGTGAGACATGTCAAACTAAACAATCTTATTGTACTTCAAAATAACCCTTCTTTATATATATGTGTCTCCAATAACAATACAAAATACTATTTTAAAAAATTTGTCCTAAAAAAACATACATCTCATCTAATTCAAATATTAATTTTTTTTAATAATAATCAAATATAATAATAACCTACTTAAAAAACTAATAATAATAATAAAGAGTAAAAAATTCAAATAAACAATATTTTGATTATAATACAATTTATGTAATTTACAGCTAATATTTGTATTCAAAATTTCAATGTATTCCAATAATTTTTTATTTTTTTAAATTACTTTACTTCAATAAAAAAATAAAAAATTATATAATTTATGTTCTTTGTGGGAGGGAGATGCGGGGAGAATCGCCCACATTCTTAGTGTTCCAAAGGCCACACGCACTACACTAGATTCATATATTTAATTAAAATAATAATATTTTATTTTATATATTTAATGTTTTCAAAAGTATTTTACTAATGAAATCCGAGTCAAAAGTATATTTATATCATTTTCATACTTTGCAAATTATTCCAAACTACTCCATTACTTTATTTAAAGGTGCGTACGTGCAAAAATATCTTTCCTAGAAAATACATAGAAAGAAGCTTCCAAATATATATATGTTTTTTTTTTATTCAATGCACCCACCATAAGATCCTTGGAATATCATTTCCCTAAATGTGACCTACCACTAGGTTTGGAATGATTAAGCCTAGTGCAAAGAAAAGTAGGCCCACCCTTAACCCATAGAAAGTTTATTATTAACTCAAAAAACTATAGTTTATAAAAATCTCCTAAGGTATCTAAGCCCATGAATGGCCTTGTCACATGTTCACTATTATTAGAGTCTTATATTTGGCATTGATCACATAACAATTATATCTTAATAAAGTTGGTTTAGGAAAGTCTAAATTTATTTAGATTAGGCATGTTTTGAGGGTGGAGATTTTGTTTAATTTATGGAAGGATAAGAATTTTACTATTTATTTATTTATTTTATGGATCGTCATTAGTTGTTATATGTTAAAGTCATGTATTGTTCTAATGTGTTTTTACAAATTCAAGTGCAAGCTAATAAAGTTGCACTTGAGATGACTCACTTATAGGTGCTAGTGGATCACTAGGGTAATGTCCCTTGGATGTCGCTAGAGTTCCTTTATCTCCTTACTCTCAAGTTTGTTCTCCTCCTCAAGGATGTCGTCGTGGGTGCAACCTTTCTACTTGTGACAATCGGGAGAATCACTCACAAACTTCTTCTTCTATTGTGAGAAGGGATCGTGTTCAAGGGATTGGCCATGACCTGCTCTTTGTCACTTTTCCTCTCCACTGCTTGTGGGATAAATTTTTTGGTGGCATGTGTGAGGTACCTTTGGATGGACTATTTTTTCATAACCCCTTCCTATTCAAATTATAAAACCTTATAATTCTAAATAATTATGAAGTTATTGATCACTAAATTGATTGGATGCAAAAATTAATTAAAGATAATAAATAATGGTAATAATAATTAATTAATTGATTAAACACAATATAATAATTTTAAGATATTTATTAATTAGAGAAAAATAATAATTGGTTCTTAAAATGATAAATTCAAATAAATTAAAAATATTAAAATATTATCTTGATAATTTGAAAATAAAATAAACAGTACACATCAAACCTAGCATAGAAAATATACCTACATATATCCTATGCCTTGATCTCATTTGGAAGAAGTGTATATAGGTAGTATGGGGAACAAAGAATGTTCCAAGTATGTAGGTATTTGGGGTTTGGGCTTAGGGAGTATTCATTAATAATTATGTCAATTCAATAATATAAGATAATCATTCAAGAGAACCATTCAATTAAAGGGGAGGGGGGAATAAGAATTTTTAACATAAATTTCAAGATAAAATATATTTTTTGTATACTGAAGAATCCCGGATGAATTCACTTGACTTCTCGAGGCTTTAAGCCAAACTTTGAGGTGAGACTCAAGCCTTTATTTCTTATATCCTTGAATGACGAAAACCTTAGTGTACTTTCATTAGGGAAGTGTAGTCATTCAAAAAACTTAGGGAAATGGACAATCCCTAAGTCTAAGACTTTGACAAGAGCACATGCCTATCCTTTATTGATAGTTACCTACACTATTTGGGTAGATGTCTATCTTGGATGGATAGATGAACTCTTGTCCTATATGGACAAATGTTTGTAAGACCCCACCTTTCGTGATCCTATTGATTATATGGTTCTTTGATGGTTCTTTTCCAACATTTTATGTGCTTCTATGTTTGGATGTTATGCATGGGTTTATAAGTGATGGTTGTTTCTATACATCAATGATGTTATATTCTTGGTTGTTATTGGTGAAGAAGGGGAACATGATAATGAATGTAAATCAATGAAAAACATAAAGGAAATGAACACAAATTGACATTATACCTTCATCATCTTCATCACCATTGATTGAGATCCAAGTTGCACCGAAGACTTGTAGATTTGCTCAAGTACTGATAATATGTGGTTGCTCATAATTTTTTCAACATAAGGGTATGATAGAGATGGCTTGGTAAAATAAGAGCTAATACCTCAATATATAGATTTTTGATGAGTGGAATCAAGGGCTAGGATGCATTGTCTTGATCAAGGGATAAGATTGAGTGGTATGGTGGACAATTATCCTTGTGACAAGTGTCACGAGAGGGAAAGGGGTGTAAGAGAGAGGTGTGTGAGAACACATTGGAAAGAGCATGTGTATGATAGTGAGATTGTGTAAGAGGTAGGTGGAATTCACACATATGTGAGA
The DNA here is from genome assembly GCA_007258455.2 of Sequoia sempervirens. NCBI lineage: Eukaryota > Viridiplantae > Streptophyta > Pinopsida > Cupressales > Cupressaceae > Sequoia > Sequoia sempervirens. Next base: position 341,923 of record VDFB02135636.1, on the reverse strand, counting down.
AGAGGGTAGGATGGGTAGGCTAGGACACTTGTCACATGGTGACAAGTTTGGGAGAGGTGGAGAGAATTAAAAATTGAGAAAAAATGTTAATGATGGTTAGGCCTAAGGATTGAATTAATTAATCATGGATCTTAATTTAATGGGGATGGGTTAAGTCAACAAACCATGGGTTCATTAACTTGGCTAGGGTTAAAAGTTGGAGAATGGGCTAATGATGGTGAGGTGAAATTAAATAATAAGGAAATGGTAATAAAGATTAATTAACCTAAATAAATAAATAAAGTATTAATTTATTTATTTAGTTGGAAGGTTTAGGGGCTAAGGTTAGATTTAATTAATTAAATATAAATTTATTTAATTAAAGGTGGTTGATAAAGGTAATGGGAAAATTAATTAATTAAATAATAAATATTTATTTAATTAATTATTAGGATAAGTGAAAAGGTTAATTTAATTAAATAAATAATAAATAATTATTTAATTAAATATTAGGATCGCTAAAGTGTGGTTATGTTAAGGTCATATTTCAGTTCTCTACATTTTCCCCCTCTTTGTGATGATGTTGCGACTAAGTGAAGTAACATCATTTCAAAGAAAATAAAACATAATGGGTAGGCTAGGGATAAGGACTAGTGGCATGATGCCCCAGTCACTGGTGAGGATGAGGAGGAATGACGAGGAGGTAGTGGTATGCCCCCTCGAGAGGACATGCGGGTTCAAAGAACACCGGTGTGCTCTTGAAATGGATGAGAGGACTAGAGGATAAGGATGATGCAGATATGTATAGAGAGGGAGGATGGATGATCATCATGTTGCAATGATATGAGCAACCTTGATTTGATATTTTACTTGACATTATGCACCAAGGTATAAGGAACTAGGATGACAATGTGCCAAGTACATGATAAAAAAGGTCAAGTACAAATATATGCCTTATAACACCATGATATGGAAGACCATTATGCCCTTGTGACAATAGAGTGCAAAATACCATGATCAATGCAAACAATGATAAACACACAAGCAACAAGAAAGCATGCACGACAAACCAAAAGCAAACAAGGAATATGCTTCAAGTCAAGCTAAAAATAGATTGTTGGATGGATTGATGATGATGATAAGGATAGGATGCCTCAAACTAGAGGTATTGTAATCATGGATGGAAGAATAGTAGAATAAGAGGGAAGGGAATTGCATTGTCAAAAGTATGCATGGATTTTTTTCCCCTAGCTTTCTATAAAGATCAAGGGTGAAGAGAGGGTGAATTGGTTATGATAGGAGGATGGAGGTAGGATAAGGGATATGAGAAGGAGGATAATAAGGGATATGGATAAGGTATGCATATAATGATAGCATGGGAAATCCTTATCAAGATCATCATTTGAAGTGCTTTGACTTGAACTCCTGGGTGATAATGGTGTATACAAGCCTAAATATGCAAATTTGGTAGCAAAAGGGTTAAGATACATGGAAATATTTTCTAGACTTTTGTGATTGCAAGGAATGGGTAAGGATTATCCTAAGTCACATTCATGGGGAATTTATTTGGTTGGATTAGCCCTACATGATAACAAAAGAGGCTATTTGGGTTGTTATTGGTCTTTGTAACATCAAACCAGTCGCAGTGATGAAGTCAATCAAGAATGAAAGGGTTATTGAGCTTACCCCAGAGCTAAGTTCAACAAAAGAACCCTAACTGTGAAAGATATCATTGATCTTGGAGTTCGCTATGCCATAATGGGGATTTCCTACAAAAGTTTCTACACAAATAGAGAGGGATATGCTATCGCCACCACAATCCACACTATGTATTAGATGATGAAGGAAGGATCCAACTTTGGTCTCTATGATCTATTGAAGGAGAAACTATGGAAAATTTGAAGCAAACAAAGGAAACTAGATACAATTTCAGGTTTGGATCATTGACCATTTTCCTTACATTATTTTTCTTGAATGAACTACCTGGATTTAAAGGAAAAATATGGGATAAGTTTTCTTTGGTAATAGCTTAAATCAAGAAACATTTGAAAGGTATTTCAAATAAGAAATTATAAAATACTTTGTACATGGGATTCTTTAAAAGCTTGCAATTAGAGATGCATGAGAGAGATAATTCCATCCAATTTTGTCTAGAAGTATAAGAATGAGGTAACATTCATGGTGGACAAGGATTATTGTTACATGGAAGCAGTGGAGCCTAGAACCTTATGGATTCCTACATTACCTTATGAGGTTGCACTTGAATATGTCTAAACAAATGTGGATATTCTATCAAAAAAGACAAAAGATACAACCACTGAGAGATTTGGCACATATGATGAGATAATGGATAAGATGTATAAGAAGAATGTAGAGAAGCATCTATCAAAACATAGAGAAGAGCTTCAGAAGAAACATGGTCTTCCTCCAAATTCTACATCTTATGCCCCAAAAAAAGTTCTAAAGCTAAATCTATTCCTCTAGAAGCCAACAAAGAGTCAAGAAGGTCCAATAGATCCACTTCTGTTGTTGCATCTGCTCCCCAACCCTCCAGATCTACACAAAAAACTAGTGCAAGGAGAAGAGATGCATTAGAAACTCCACCATAGAAGAAGGCCACTAGGACTAAGAAAAAGGCCAAAAGGAAGAGGACAAATGCAGAGGAATTTGAAGAGGAGGAAGAAGATGGAGATAAAGGTACCTCCAAATAAAAAAAGAAAGGGAAGAAGATAGAAAAAGGAGAAAACAAAGCAATCTCCTCCAATTCCACATGAGCCCCCCGAGTTTGAAGCCATTTTGAATGGAATGTTGATCATGGTCTATTGAATGAAACTATAGAGCTCCATCTGGAATTCCTTCTGAAAGATTAGAAGACCATAGAAAAGGCTATTATTATGTATATGTTCAAGCATAATAGGTCTTTGAGTGACTTCATTGCGAAAGCCTTGGAAGGCCTGCATTAGGCTTTAATCTACAAAGAAGAGAGAATGCAATCAGGTTAAATGAAGAGCTAAAATAGTAGGCTATCAACAAGGTTGGGTCCTCTATCTCCTAAGTAGAAAAGAACAAGATAATTCAAAAGCAAGCTAATGAGCTTCACACAAAGCATAGAGTAGACATCCTTATGAGCATGGATGATAATGATAGAGAGAAGATTCAAAAGGAGACAAAAGAAGTCACAAGGAAGATCCTTGAAGAGATGCAAATTGATGCTGGAATAGATTAATTAGAGCTTATGTATGTAGATGATACTATTAATGTGCCCCCTCCAAAAGGTACAAATGAGAAAGATGTCTCCAATTAACAAAATGATTGGAATGTCTCCAGTCAAGAAAAGGAGAAGGAAATGAAGAAGGAAAAGGAAAATGAGAAGGAGAAGGAGAAGGAAAAGGAGAAGGGTGACACATGAGAGAGCTTAGAAAAGGAATATTCCTCTCCAATTGAATCAATTAAGAAGTTTTTGGCACAAGAAATATAGATTGAACCAGTGGTGTCTCCATAGTTGCTGCATATTCCTACATTTGATGGACAAGTCAATTTTTCTTGTATGTCTCCCCTACATAAGATGAAGCTTGGAGATGTACTCCACTTCACAACAAGGAATTTTTTTTTACAACAATAGGTGGAGAGTGCAGAAGATTTGGAAGAATCAATGAAGGTATTGGAAGAATCGATGAAGTTATTGGAAGAAATATTGCTTGAAGCAAAAATAGATTCATCACTGCCCCCTACACAATAGATGAAGAAGTTAATGGAGTCCTTTGAGATTTATTCATCTCATCTAGAGAAGTAGGAAGAACAAAATTTTAATGAAAAGAGACTGACAAATACCTCTAAAAAGTATCACAATATATTTTCCAAGTTGCAATTTTGCATCAAGGACATTTATACTTGTGCTTGGAGGAATCAAAAGTATTATACATCATCTATCTGAAGTGGCATGCTACAAAAAAGAGCATAAAGGATTAGATCAATGCTATTGAAATACAGATCACTAATGTGGCTACAACTTATGATACTATGTAGGATAATGATGGTTCCATAAGGGTACAAGTGGAAAATATGTACTCCCAGATACAACTGCAAGACCAAAGGGAGCAATTTAAGGTCTAGGCAAAGCAATTAAGAGAAGTAGTGAGCCTAAGGTTGACTTCACTCATTGGAATTTTGGTAGAGACTAATGGTGAAATTTAGAAGTACCATCACCATCTCCTTTGGAGGAACCTGAGGACACTTATGACCAATTGGTGTGTCAATTCAAAACCTTGACCGTAACAAAGAAATAATGGGACAATAACTTGATCCAGCTCAAGACAATCTACAAGAACATTCTTCCATCCAGTTGAATTGAGTTTGGGTTTTTTATCTTTCCTTTTTGATGTTGTGTATATATGCAGAGTAGAATAGTCTATGGATAAAAATATATTACCCTTTTTGTTGATGAAGTAACTGGACTTCATCCTAGAGGGAGTAAAAGTTGTATAGAATAAGGGGGAGTCTATAAGTTTTGTATGAATAGTTTCCCTTTTCACTTGATGTCAAAGGGGGAGAGAAATGTGCATATAAGGGGGAGTGTTTGTTCACATCAGTTGGATTTTCCATCAATGACAAAGGGGGATATCATTGCACCTTGATAATCTTGATTGTCATTCATGTCAAAAAGTATGCTTAAGTGTGAATATGCTTTGAAGATTGTTAGTATATAGAGATATCTAATGGAGTGGGTCAACATTACAATGTTCTAAAATACTAAGAGTCATCTTGATGTCTTAGTATGATACAAAGGTGGGTACACATGTCTTGATATGTTTCCAAGATTCCTACAATGATATTTTATTAGCTTGGTGTACCACACTCAATAAAAAGTTGCAAATTTTTGTCTCAGGATTTCATAGTATATACTCTAAGGTAGAGACACAATATGTTGGTATGCATCCTTTGAAGTAGAGAGAAATTTAGTCTTGCGGCTTTGAAGTTAATTTCATGGATATTTGAAGGTGTTATATCAAATTTTTCATGTCAATATTCCTTCTATAGAGAAAGTAGAAGTGGCAGAGTACATGACTGTCCTAAGGTAGATAAAGTGGTTCAAAAGGCTTATTGGAATGCTCCACATTCCTCCAAATGTGAAGTTTTGTCCAAGTGGTTTTGAGGACATACTCAGTGTGTCTAATTTATGTTATCTTAAATTTTCAAGTGATCTGGTGATCCACAAGTTCAGTTTTCAAAGCGATAGATTGATATAGTTGGATTCAGATGTTTAATCCTCATTAGAACATGTGTTTAGATACTTGCACTAGCATAAAGTTGTAAAGCTCAATAGTATGAGTTTGTGTGGACACTTCACATGTATCATAGTGTCTAAGGTATGAAGTGCATGAAGATCTTTCTTGTTGCCAGTACCACACATTTATTGCAAGTCATTTTGTGAAGTTATATTTATGTTGAGGTCGACTAAGGTATGCTGATAATGTGTGCCGCTAATTCAAGTTTGAGCGGAGTTTAAGGATTGATTGAAGATGTTGTATGGGTCATGTTGACTCATATGGGAGAAATGTAAATAATTTTTTATCATTTTTTTGATATGAAGGTCGACATACTACAAGTTTCATATTTTATTGTTTTTTGACCGACTTAATTTGTATTTGCAAGTGTGCAAATGATATATATGTGTGTATGTATGTATGTATGTAGAAGATAAAATATGAGAAGAGATGTATGAAAGTGTGTGAAGATGTTTAAGTGTATGCAAAGATAGCCATAAGGTCTGACTCACACCTAATGTGTAGAATTGATGACTATTAGTGGGTTGAAGCCATAAAGTCAGTCATATTCAAGTTTTTCTAATCAAGGAGTTGTAGCTTCCTTGGGTTGTAGCCCTAAATCAAAGTTGTAACTTTTTCTCATTTGTGATGCTGGATTTGGATAGTAGATCCAAGCAACATTTCTCACTGTGGTTTCTCCCCTGTGGGGTTTTCCATGTATATTTGGTGTCAACTATGTTCTATGTGAATGCTTATCTTCTTTTATTTTTTGATTAAGTAGATGAATGCTTTAATGGTATAACTTAACTTCAATAGTTAAAATTTGGGATTAAAATTTAAAGTATACTAATTCATGCCCCCTGTCAATATTCTGGTGTGTTCAACAATAATATGGACATATTTATTGATTCAATAAGGGTTTTATAGGAGCTCTCTCAAAAAATAAAAGCTTCATACACAACACTTTAAAAATTAGAAAATTCCAAAATAAACCTAATGCTACAAAATCAAGCCACCTAAATTGAGATAAAGGTAACTATAAAAAAATATGACTATTAACCACTCCCCAAAATAAGATAATCTAATAGGTATAATCAACCAATTAAACACCATATCATCCTTGGAGGCCACTATAACATCTTACTCCATCAAAGATTTATAAATAACAAAGAAACCTCAATTTTTTGAAATGGTACGGTAGTAGGCACTACAAATTTTTCATACACAACCAAATATTAGCAATATGGGATAAAATGTTTATTATTTTTTGGTAGGAAATGATATACTCTTTGTAGGTGCTTGATTTCTTAGTAGAGGTGGGCCACCATTTGTGCTAATATGGGTTTCATTATTTGGGTTAGCCTACTATAACACAAGGTTATTGCAAACAGAGGTTTCTACCAATAATCTATTCCCTTACTACTAAATTGACCATCCAAGCTTTCAACTTGTCCATAATATCTTTCGTACAGGCTGCCCTCATCCAAATAGACTTTAAGTTAGCAAGCCCCTCTTCACTTAAAATTTATTTAAGAAAAAGAAAAAGTAAAAATATTATTAATATGACATGATTTCCTTGAGCAACAATTTGAGCTCATGCTATTGTAAATAAAATCCATGCAAGAGTATCCTCTTGAACTGCTCCTAGAATAAGACTAAATCATGTGAGTTATATAAGACCTTAAACAAAGAATAAATCTAATACTCAAACTATTGATATTTAAAATGGATTTCTCTTCCACTTCAAAGAAAATAAAACCCAATGAAACTACTATAAGATTAGAGTCCATTGGTAAATTCCATAATTTTGGCTTCATTGTTCACTTTGATATCTAAATAGAAAGAATCCCTTTTAGTAAATTGGTCAGTTGGAGATTGAAACATGACACATACAATAAGATTGATTTCCTCTAATGGTCCCAACAAACTCTTAAAATAATCACTTTTTGGAAAAATTCAAAATGAGAGTTTCTTCTTAGAGTTTTTTAATTACTCCATAAACAGTGGTCTATGGAGACATGTTGTTGATATAGTCATTTTTTTGTTTATTGTATTTATATAAGGGGAACACAAACAAAAAATTTAGTTAGAAAAGGGAACACAAAAAACACTTTAGCCACTACAAGCTCTCCAAAAGGAAAGTGATTTTAAGATTATTGGGTAGACATAGGTAGAATATAGTAGAATAATGATACCAAAGATCATCATTAGGTTGATCCACTTGCATATATGTTGGGAAAAATAAAAATAAAAATGAAAAATAATATTTCTTTATTTGAGATTTTAGAATTTAATAATAAAGTTACTAAAAATATCTCAATGTTTGTTTTAATGTGATATGCAATTTATACCATCTTATCCTTTACAAGATTAATAACACCCATACTTGTAAGATTGATGTAAATCAATCTTAGTCTCTTCCAAAATGAAACTGATTATTGGTAGTTTTTATGTAATTAGGATTATGATATCATGAGGTGGTAGAGATGTTGATTCCTAATACACATTCCCATTAGTAACTAATATGTTGATATAATGTATTATATGAGTAATTTGTAAAACTAATTATATTAGGGAATGAGTTTTCCTTTGTTGGGATTAGTGACTTACACTTCCATTATTATAATTTATTTATAATTATATGAGCTAAACATCGATGTGAGGGAGATCATGTAGATGGATATTATTCTATATGTTTGGGATCTTAAGTTCAAGATATACTAAATGGATTATATTCTTCCTTAAGGATTATTGTATGGTATTTCCCTACCAAAATTGTTTCTTATACTTATGATTTAACTAAGCATTAGGTCATCTTAGAACATTAAAAAATCATGTTATGTGGTCCCTACTATAGCCTAAATATCACTATTATTATCTAGCATATTTATGTTAGTACATGTACAGATCACACAAAGTGGTACCATGTTATAAATTATGTCCTTTAATATGTTTGTATGTTTCCTCCTTAAAGTGGCCCACTCTAATAATAAATGGTATTCTCCCATTTCACTCATATTGCTTGGATCTAATCTATTTTTTTAATTTATTAATACATATTTATTATGTTTTTTTGAAATCAAAGGGGTAAAAACTTTATTAGAAATCAGAAAAGAGCATTACAATAATAACCACGGGACCCAGTCCCAGAAAACAAGGCGAAAACCCCACAACATAAAACAAAGTCAACTATCCCCATGTATCCTCCTATCCTCTTCCAAGAACCGGTCTAAATCCAGATGCAGCTCAGGGTTAACTTGATCCCAATCCTCAACCTTCCAACCACTATCTTGCTCAGAGGCCCATTTGGCCAAGCAGTCAGCAGCACGATTCCACTCCCTTGGGATGTGAACAAAGGATGCCTCCTCCATCCGAGAACTAACTTGAAGAATCCGTTGAACCACCAAAGCCAACTGCCAATTTATATCAGATATCTTTTGCTCATTCAAGAGATTAATCAAAATCTGTGAATCAGCTTCACATATAACCTTTCTCCATCCCAAAGCAAGGGCCCTCTCAATAGCATGAAGAATTGCTAGACCCTCCATGAAGTTAACAGTCTTCACCCCCTCATGTATAGAGAATAGAAAAATCACCGAACCAGCTGAGTCCCTGCCAACCCCACCAATTCCAGCAGGCCCAGGATTTCCCCTAGAAGAACCATCAGTATTGATCTTTAAAAATCCATTGGGAGGAGGTAACCACCTTCCAACCCGTTGGACCCTCTTTTTCCCATGCCTACAGTTCCTAGAACTGACAAAAGATGAATGAATTTCTTGAAGACCTAGTCTGGCCACCAACTCAGCATCACCTCTCTCCAAGGGGAAAACCACATCACATTTAGCTAAAACAGACTCCTGCACCATTCCAAGCATACGCATCCAAACTTGCCGACCCACCAACTTCTGATCACGAAAAATTCTGCGGTTCCGCTCCAACCAAATCTGCCAAAGCAGAAAGGTAGGGCCCACGAACCAAACTTCCTGCAAAAAGGAAGCCATAGAAGGAGGTCTTCCCATACTATCCCAGAATTCAACCAAAGAGCACGCATGAATACAGGGAAGCTTCCACACCTCCCACCACCAATGCCAAAGCTGCACAACAAAGGGGCACCGAAAGAACAAATGTGAAGAATCCTCTTCCGCTCCCCCACACAAAACACAAATTGAAGGTCCTTGAAATCCCCGTTTACGAATGTTATCCCAGGTCAAGCACCTATTCCAAGCCAAAGTCCAAACAAAGCAGTTGCATTTAGGCCACGAGAGTTTATTCCACACCCTTTTCCACCAATGAACCTCTGCCCCAGTTAGCTTCTGAGCCAATAACACCTGATAACCAGAAGCAACAGAGTAAACCCCCTTAGGATTATGGGTCCAAGCAAGAATATCTTCTTCCAGAAGAGAACTACAACTCCTACTATGAAGAATCTTGTGAAGCTCAGCACTTTCTTCCGCAAGTCCCAAATCTGGCCACTCTGCGGGATCCTTCCAATGAGCTACCTCCAACTGACCAAAAGAAGCAACAGACTTGAAGTCACTCACCCTAGCCCAGCCAGCCTCGAGAAATCTTTGGCACAAAGGAAGTAGATTGGGAAACTGAGAAGTAAGTGGAGGGAATCCATCCCAAGAATCCGACCAGAAGAGAGCCTCAGTTCCTCGTCTACAGATCCAAAATAAACCTTCCTTAATAAGCTTTGCACCCTTCTGAAGAGTATTCCAAATCACTGAACCTTTCCCCTCAAGAGGGTAACGAGGAAGATCCTGTCGTGGAATCCCCGAGAAATACTTATGAGATAATATCTTGGCCCACGGCTGATCCTGTTCCACACACCATCTCCAAAATAGCTTAGCAGCCACAGCCACTCCAGATAACGCAGACTGTCGAAGACCAAGACCACCAAATTGCTTTGGGCTGCACACAACATCCCACCTAACCAGGCTCCACTTGGAAGAAGCCAAACTCCCGCCCATAAGAACTGCCTTTCAAGAGAATCCAACTCCCTCAGAAAACCCATCGGAGCCACCTGAAGCATACATCTGTAGGTAGGGAGAGCCTGCACCACCGACTTGAGAAGCTGAACCCGCCCCACAAAAGACAACCATCTGTGGGTCCAATGATTAACTTTTGCATGGAGCTTATCAATAATATTCTGCCAAGAACCCTTGGGAAGATGGCGAACAGAAATTGGGAAACCCAGATAAGTCAAAGGGAGAACCCCTATCTGAAACCTTAAGATATTAGCAATTCTTCTCTGTATGGGGCTCGGCGTGTTGAAGAAGAATATGGAAGACTTCTCCTCATTAATCAATTGTCCTGAAGCAACAAGATATATGTCCAACACCTACCTCAAGTTAGTAGCTTCCCTAACAGTAGCCATCCCCATCAGGGCAGTATCATCAACAAACTGCAAATGAGATTGCGGAGGCAAGTCTCCACCCCATCGCCAACCTTGAATGAAGCCAAGCTCCACCCTTCTTTTCAACAAACGACCAAGGCCTTCCACAAGAAGCAGAAAAAGATACGGAGAAAGAGGATCCCCTTGGCGCAAACCCCTAGAGGCACCAAAAAGTTCAGAATGATCTCCATTTATCAAAACTGAGAAGGAAACAGATGTGACACAGCTCATGACCCATTGGATCCACTCCTCACCAAAACCAAAAGCAACAAGGATCTTCTGAAAAAAAGACCATCTAACCCTGTCATAAGCCTTAGCCATATCCAGCTTAATGAACATAGCCTTCTCATGGGAGTTGTCCATGGAGTGGATGGTCTCCGTAGCAATGACAACCCCATCAAGAATCTGCCGACCTGCCACAAATCCACTCTGTTCCTCCGAAATCAACACTTTAAGCCACTTCTTCAGTCTCTCAGCCAATAACTTTGAGATGATTTTATAAGCCACATTGCAAAGAGAGATAGGCCGGAACTGAGATAACCTATCAGCCCCTTCACACTTGGGTATGAGAGCAAGGAAGGTGGAGTTCAGAGCACGAAGCATCTGTTTATTCCTTTGGGACTCAAGGACAACAGCCAGAAGATCCAACTTTATGATATCCTAGAATTCCTGAAAAAATTCAATCGGGAAACCATCGGGACCAGGAGCTTTACCCTTCTTCATCTGAAACACAATCCCCTCCAGCTCATCAAGAGAGATATCTTTCATCAAATACTCATTCGCCTCCCTGGAGACCAACTGAGGAAAACAAGAAAGAACCTGTGCTTCCTCAACAGAGCCCCCTTGTGAATCCTCCCTAAATAAAGTAGCAAAATACTGAGATGCCTCAGCAGAGATTTCTTGAAACGAGGCAAGACGTTCACCCCTATCATTCACCAGAAAAGGAATGGAATTACCATGCCTCCTATCCTTCACAGAATTGAAGAAGAAGGCGGTGTTTTTATCACCTTCCTGTAACCATTCAACCCGGGCCTTTTGCTTCCAATAGATTTCTTCCCGCAATTCAAATTCCTCAACCACTTTCAAAGTCTTAGCCTCCTCCCTTAGAAGATCCTCAGAGGCCCCATTCTCACGAATCAACCGCGTAATATTATTCAACTCCTCCTGTGCGGCCACCTTAGCATGAAAGATATTACCAAAACATCGTCGATTCCACCTTTTAAGCTGATATTTGACAAACTGAAGAAGCTTGGAGAATGTGTACATTGCCGTACCAAAAGTTGGTCTACCAATCCGCCACCACTCAGCCACATAATCATGAAGAGTGGGATCCCGTAACCACATAAGCTGGAACTTGAATGAGGGAGACCGAGGCCCCCGTGCAGAGATAATACTAAGCTTAATAGGCCAATGATCAGAACCTCTCCAATCAAGAATTTTAGATCGAGTGGACCATAAGTTTCCAACCCAATAACAGGAAACCAAGAAACGATCTAGCCTCTCAGCAACACAACTCTCACCAATTCTCCTATTATTCCAAGTGAAGCGACCATTACTAGGTAGAACATCAATAAGATTTAATTCAGAAATGCTATCTCTGAATAACAGAGCAGAAGGCTCCAACCTAGGAATTCCACCTCTTTTCTCAGACAATTCCACAATAGCATTAAAATCGCCAGCCATAACCCACTGATGGTAAGGAGCTAAGCTACGAAAAAAACGAAGATGGGACCATAGAAGTTGTTTACCCAGAAACTCAACAGGAGCATACACATTAGAGAGGAGAATACACTCACCAGTCTCATACCAAGAGGCGACAAGGGATATAGAGGATCTAGAGGACATCCACCATAGGGGGAAAATCTTCCGAGGGTTCCAAAAGCAAGCCACCCCTCCAGAAGCACCAAGAACACCCACACACTGGAATTCACCATATTTCCACAGCTTAGGAGCCATGGCCAACATATTATCTACAGATAATTTAGTCTCCTGAAGAAAAAGAACATCCGGAGAGTGATTCCTAACCAAATCACGAACAACTTTTTGTCGAGGGCCACTGTTCAAGCCCCTTACATTCCATGAGAGAACAATCATTTCTGGGGGCATGAAAAATGTGAATCAAGAGTCTTGATTGACCCTGACTCCACCAAAGTTTCCCCAGTTAATTTAATCTTCTCCATATCCTTTTTCCTTCCCAACTTGGAAGTCCTGTCACCAACCCCTTTCTTCAGTTCATTTTGCTGAATACCTAAACGAGAGGAGGCCAAAGAGCTCTTCCCCACATCCTTGCCACCTTTCAGGGGCAATGGGGAGCCACCTCCACCACTCTTCGAAGCTCCAATAGAAGATTCTTGTTCAGTCTGGACAATCAATTGTTGATCCATATCCATCTGCCCAACCCCAATCTCCTGCACATCCTGCATGGCCTCCAATGGTGGCCCATCCTGTCCTGTACCCAAAGTTCCCTGATCCAAGTTCAGCAACCCCGGATTCACTTCCTCCTGGCTGAGATCATCCAGCACCTCAACCCTATTAAAAGTTTCATCATCCTGCCTCTCCCTCAAGGTCCGCTTCTGGCCCCGATTCCTATTGCGAGCCTTAACAGGGACATAACCATCATCTCCATTACCATCACCCGGAATAGGCTCCTTACCATTATCAGTCCTAGGAGGATTACGAGAAGGCTGAGAAGTTTGGGGCCCCATAGGCTTAGCCCTAGGGCACCTACGCTGCAAGTGACCATATTCATGACAAAGACGACACCGAAAAGGTAGGGTTTCGTAATCTAGCTGTTGAACCCAAGTATATGATCTAGCACTCACTTCAACAGAATCTGGTAGTGGCTTGCTTAAATCAATTTCTACACAAATACGAGCAAAAGTCATTACCTTTTTGTACTGCGTCTGTTGTGAAGACCCAATAGGTTTACCGAGCATTGAAGCCACCAAATGCAACACGTCATCCCGCCAACACTCAAATGGAAACCACGGCAACCGAACCCAAACTGGAATCCGACTCGGTATTGCCTCAGTCGGGTTGAAGCCAGCATGCCATGGCTTGATAAACAAACCCACCTGGTTATAAAAATAGGGGCCACCCTCGAAGACCTTATTCCGATCTGCCATGCAATCAAAAGAGACCATAAAAAAGTTGTTTGCAAGGAGCCTAATCTCCATCTCCCCCTCCGGCATCCAAGTCCGTTGAGCCCAGGATTCCAAAAAAAGCAGCGAGACTCTCAAACCCATGAACTTGCAATAAAAAGAGTGCCTTGAATAGTATTCAATATCATCTGCAAGCATTTCCATCGGGATAATCAGCTTCGGTCGCTCTTTGCATCTTTCCAAACACCCATTAATCTTCGTAATTCGGGAACCATTAATCGATCCTAGATCATTCATCTCCATCTCTGAAGAAAACAGCGTATTATCAAAAACATTCACTCCATGCGCCGAAGGCTTCGAACCAAATGCTGAACGGAAATCCAATTTGGGGCTAACCCCAGATGTTTCCCCACACGGCATAGCAAAAAACAAGATCCCCAGCAGGCATGCAAACCCCCAGGACACTTTAGCAAGAAATGGAAAAAAGAAAAGACCCCAAGGGCAGGATCAAAACCCTTCCACCCACAAGCCACCCAAACAGTAGCAAGAAGGCCTCCATAAAAGAAAAAAACCCCACCACCACAGCCCCGATAGCTTCAAAAAACCCCCCCCACAACGCATAAGCGAGCAACACACAGAGAACGAGCTAGGGCACGGTCGCCCTAGCTCGGCTTGCAGAGCACGCAAACGCCATCCTTCCCATAATGTTTGATCATATTTATTATGTTGTTATCTTATAGATTTTTGATTAATTTTACTTTTTATTGCGATAAAATAATTTCACTATAAATGGATGATTATTGGGAAGAAGAGAATACAAATGATGAGACCATTGTTTAAATAGGGTTTATCTCAATATAAGTCCCAATAAAAATTCATACAATTAGGATGTATGGTTTTCATCTACATATGAAGGATATGCTAAAAAACGTTTGGATTTAGGTTGTATCCATTATTATAATACAGTAGTCATTAGTTCCACCTCATTCAGGTGATTGCAATGGTATAAGTATTAGTTAACCCCATTTTTAAAATATTGTTCAGTTTGTGTTACTCAATACAATTACATAATATAACAATCATTTGATTCATCTATTAGAAGACAACATGAGTAAAACTAGCCAACAACCTTATTTTCTATCTCAATCCAAATTGATATCCATTTGACTCAAGGAAAGGAAATATTTTTTACAACACTACGGAAGAATTATTCCAAGGAATATGTGGATTTATATATATACGTACCAATAAAAGTAGAGATGGAACTAAATTTAGATATTTATCTCTAAAATGTCCCTGTGTTTCTGATATGTTTTAAAAGTTAGTTGGATCATAATGAATTTTGATTAAAAATCACTAAAATATTTGTACAACTATTCTAGCTTTGCAACCATAAAATTGCATCTTTGAGGATAATAGAGTTTATATTGATTGAGTAATTCTAGATATTTATATTAAATTACATGAAGATCTATCTCTATAATTGATATTTGCAAGTGTGATGGATATAGTATCCACTCACATAGATATCTAAAATGAAGCATTTTTAAAGTTGCATGATATTCTACCCTAGTAAAATATTTTAATTTCATTGGTTGTTTACATAGAAATATGTATCTATTATCACTTGGTCCATACTTGTGAAAGAATTGATGTTGCACTATGAAAATTGTCTTATCAAAAGATTTATTATGCTACTAACTATGATTATATAAACATGCACAATTAAGGATTAAATCAACAAGTTCCAAACATTAAGTATAGTAGTGGAAGGTTTTCTAGATGATCATATGCTAGGAATTGGAGTACTAAAGAATCCAATTTAGTATTAGGTGTGAATTTATGATATCATATATGAATAAGGTCATTCAAGTAGATGGAAGAAAAAAGGCCATTAGGAAAAAAAATGACACAGTCGAGATTGAAGAGCCTTATCAGGCTATCAATCAAGCAACAAAACCACACTACAATGCAACAAACGTCAACAAAAAACAACCCTCTCTTTCATTTCAGTTTAATTGATTATAGAGTACATTCAAAAGTTCCAAATTATAGAGACCAAATTGATATTCTCTTTTCCAAAATAGTTTTTCCCTAATTTCTACATACATTTTCCCCCACTATTCAACCCATAGGAAAAAATAGTTCAAAACGCTTTTTCCATGACGAAATAGTCTCCCAACGATTAACTGTCGAGCACATGAACTGTTGAAACCGATAGTCTTCAACTTCATCCCATCGAGATGTCGGGGAGACGACTAAAGATCTCACTTCGACATAGGAATGTCTCATCGAACAGGCATGTAGTCCATCGGGATGTTGGGACGACTTTGCTTAGAGTCCCACCGAAGTCGAAAGGTCCCATCGACATTGCACAACTTCACATCAGACTGTTGAAGAGACAATACTTACACTTCCACCGAAGTAGAAAGGTCTCACCAATGACACATAGTCTTCACATTGGGTGATCAAAGAGACAATGCTCAAAATCCCTCTAAAGGAAAAAGGTCTCATCGACGGTGCACATTCTTCACATCGGGTGATCGAAGAGACTTTGCTCATAGTCCCTCCAAAGGCAAGAGGTCTCATCGATGATGCACAACTTTACGTCAAGTATCAAGGGAACACCATTGGAAGCTTCATTGAACACAAATGTCATACCAATGAAAGGGAAACACTGACCAAGAGCAAAGACTTACAAGATGAACTCAAATGCATCTGCAAAACACAACAAAATTGACAACAAAACATGATTATGTACACATTGATGCAGATAGCTTGAGAGCCCAAGATGCTCCTGCATCAAACACCTTGGGAAGGAGAAATGTTTCATGAGTGGAGGCTGAGGAACATTTAGGGAAATATGGAATTGCTATTCCAAAAATTAACCAATTCATGTTCCTTCAACCGAGACGCTTCATCCACTAATTTTCCCTTCCAACGAACTAGGTACTCCATGTACTCTTTACCATGTGTTTTCTTTGCAACCAGGGAATCAATGATTTCATATACTTCTTCAGTTTGCTCCTCAGGTAGATGATTCACCCAATCTGTATTATCCATGATATTCATAGGTAAATGTGGTTGAGTACTTGTCTCTCCTTCAAAATGTTTGTACAGATCACTGACATTAAATATAGGAGATATATCTACACTCTCTGGAAGTTCAACTTCATAAGCATTGGCTGAAAAATTATGTAGGATTTGACAAGGACCTATTTTATTCCATTTTAACTTATTATAGGTTCTCTGCGGAAACCTCTCCTTTCTTAAATGAACCCAGACCAGTTCTCCAATCTAAAATTCCTGCTCTCTTCTGTGATGGTCAACAGACTCTTTATACTTAGTTGTACTCTTCTCCAACTTTTCTTTCACCTCTTTATGCAAATCTCTAATATATTCTTTAAAATCCTCCACCACAACACTTTTTCTCATTAGGTCTGCACTAGATCTTTGAGTTCATCTATGCCCCTAAGTTTGAAACCATACACCACATTGAATGGAACTTTTCTAATACTCCTATTCACTGAATTATTATTAGAAAACTCTGCCTATGACAACAAGAAGTCCCACTATTTTGGTTTGTCTCCAATCAAACATCAAAGGAGGTTACCTAAACTCTTGTTCACAACTTTAGTGTGACCATTTGTTTGTGGATGGTAGGTTGAACTAAAACCCAAATGTGTGCCTAATTTCTTCCATAATGTGCGCCAAAAATGGCCAAGAAACTTTGTATCCCAATCAGATATGATACTCTTAGGAAAACCATGCAACCAAACTATTTCTTTGAAAACAAATTGCTATATGGGAAGCATCACTAGTTTTCTGACATGGAATAAAATGAGCCATTTTTGAAAATCTATCAACAACCACAAAAATTGAATCATTACCTCGCTGAGTTCAAGGCAATCCCAGAACAAAATCCATGTTAATGTGTTCCCACTGTCTGTCTGGAATCGGTAATGGCTGATACAATTCGGTATTTTGTTTCATACCCTTCGCATGCTAACATATTCTACATCCTTGTACCATCTTCTTGACATCAACACTCATTCCTATCCAATAATAGCTCTTGTTCAACAAAGCTATTGTTTTATCTATTCCAAAATGTCCACCCAATCCGCCACTATGTTTTTCTCTAATTAGATTCTCCCTCATGGAGCCTCTAGGAATACATAACTTCTTTGCTTTGAACAATAGATTCTCTTGAATAAAATACTCCAACCATGGAGTTCGATCCAATTCCACTAGATTCTTGCATGCTAACCATGCCTTTCATACCCTTCACATGCTGACAGATTTTGCATCCTTGTACCATCTTCTTGACATCAACACTCATTCCTAGCCAATAATAGCTCTCGTTCAACAAAGCTATTTTTTTATCTATTCCAAAATTTCCACCCAATCCACCACTATGTTTTTCTCTAATTAGATTCTCCCTCATGGATCCTCTAGGAATACATAGCTTCTTTTCTTTGAACAATAGATTCTCTTGAATAAAATACTCCAACCATGGAGTTCGATCTAATTCCACTAGATTCTTGCATGCTAACCATGCTTCTTTGAAATTTGAGTCTTGTTCATCCAACTTACCCAAAGCATCAAAACCAAGAACATTCACTTTCATCACATTCAATAACAAAGTTCTCCTACTTAGTGCATCAACAACCCAATTGGATTTACCACTCCTATGTTTTAATGCAAAAGAATAACTTTGTAAAAACTCTATCCATTTCATGTGCCTTTGGTTCAACTTACCTTGGCTATTTATGAACTACAGGGCATGATTGTCTATATACAACACAATTTCCTTTGCTAGCAAATAATGCCTCAACTTTTTGAGTGCTTGCACAATCGCATAGAACTCCTGGTCATACACAGAATATTTCCTCTTGGATTCATTCAACTTCTCATTGAAATATGCTATCAGCCTTCCCTCTTGGCTGAGAACTCCTATTGTTGTTCCACTTGTGTCACAATCCACTTGGAAAACTTTTCCAAAGTATAGCAACACCAATACTAGTTGTTCTGTTACCTTATCCTTCAATAGTTGAAAAATTTTCTCTACTGTAACCATCCACTTGAACTCTCTCCTTGTTCCTTTCATCGTTTATGTGATGGGAGCACCTATCCCACTGAAATTTCTTATGAACTTTCTATAGAAGCTCGCCAACCCATGAAAACTACGGGCTTCAAAAGTATTCCTTGGTGATGGCCATTCAACAATAGCCTTTACCTTTTCAAGATCCATTTTAATCCTTCTTCTGAAACTACAAATCCCAAGTACACTAACTCCTTCATGAAAGTAAACTTTTTTCAGATTCACCATTAGTTTTTCTTCCTTCAATCTTTTCAAGACAACCCTAATATGTTCTAAATTTTCTTCCTTTGTTTTACTAAAAATTAAAATATCAAGGTAAACTATGACAAACTTACCAAGATAGGGCTTCAACACTTGATTCATCAATCTCATGAATGTACTGGGTGCATTTTTCAATCCAAACGGCATGACCAACCACTCATACAATCCATCCTTCATCTTAAATGTTGTCCTCCACTCATCCCCTTCATGGATTCTGATTTGATGGTAACCACTCTTTAGATCAATCTTCGTGAAATACCCTGCTCCACTCAAATAGTCCATTAAATCATCCATTCTAGGCAATGGGAATCTATATTTAATAGTAATCTTATTAATGGCATGAGAGTCTATACACATCCTCCATTCACCTCCCTTCTTAGGTGCTAATACTGTAGGTACAATGCATGGACTGAGACTCTCCCTAATCAGCCCCTTGTCCAACAACTCCCGAAATTTTCTATTTATTTCCTCATTCTCTTGTGGTGTCATCCTATATGGTGCCTTGTTTGGTAAACTTGCACTCGAAATCAAATCCATACAATGACTGATTTCTCTCACTAGTGGTAGTCCATCCGTTAACTCCTTCATCATTATGCCAACATACTCATCAACCAATTCTTGAATTTCTATCGGCAACCTTTCTTCTTTTTCTGCTGCAAGGTTTTCAGATGGTTGGTTTACAAATGCATAACAAACACCATCCTTCTTCAGATCCTTCAATAACTTCTTTCCTGAGACAAAACACACTCTTGAAGTACTTTCTATATCTTCTTCTCTATCCTTCATAGGATTCAAAATAAATTCTTGACCATCCTTCTTAATGGTATAGGTATTACTCTTACCATCATGAACAACTTGGATATCAAATTGCCATGGTCTTCCCAACAAGATATGATAGGCATCCATTGGCATCACAATCACATCACAGAGTATTTCATCCTTGTAATTACCAATTTGGAAATTAACCAAGCTTTGTTCTCTTTCCACCAATTGGTGCTCTTTCTACAACCATGAGACCTTGTACGGGATGGGATGCTTCATCCTTTTCAGCTTCAACTTATTTACCATTTCTTCAGACACAATATTTTCGTGCTACCACTGTTTATGATCACTTTACAACACTTGCCACCTGAATTTCATTTGTTTCTAAACAAATTTCTTCTCTATACAGGTTCTATTTCTACCTTTTTATGATTTAACAAAATATTTCTTACCATCAAAGACTCTCCATCTTCAGGGTCTTCTCCATGCTTTGAAGTTTCAACCACTTCATCCTCTACTTGGGCCACATGAACTTTGGCCTCTTTTCCTTTTCCTCCACCTTGAGCTTGTGAACAATCAAAAGACTTATGTCCAATCTCCCCACATTGGTAGCATGTATCGGTGAACCCTTTGCCTCTACCTTTTCCAAAATTACCTCTTCCTCAAGTACATTCTCCTCTTCCTCTGAAGCTTCCTCTACCTCCCATTTCCTATGAGGTACCGTCTTCACCTTGTTTGGCAGGATATCCCCTTCCACTACTACTCTATCCTCTACCATGAGCATTTCTACCTCTTCCCCTGTTATTGCTTTGTTGTTTCATATTCAACTTCTCTTTGGCCATTAATGCACACTGGTAGGCCTCTTCCACACTTTGTAGTCTAAGCAATCTAATCTCATCTTGTATGGGCACCCACAAGCCATTTAAATACCTTACAAATTTCTCAACCTCATTCTCTGAGTGATCCGCTCGAATGCTCAATCGGTAAAACTCTTTTGTGTATTCCTTGACACTGAATTCTATTTGCCTCAAGTTTTGCAATTTTCTAAATAGAGTTATCTGATAGTTTGTAGGCATGAATTTTGTCTTCAATTTACTTACCATTCTATCCCATGACTTTATCTTCTCATTGCCTCATCTTTTTTTATCAATTTGCAAATGATCCCACCACAAGGATGCATGCCCTTTTAACTTTGTACAAACATATTTCACCTTCTTGTCTTCCTCTGTACCTTCAAAATCAAAGAACTTCTCTATCTCAGTGATCCAATCCAACAATTCATTTGAATTCAGATTACCACTATAGTCCGGAGGGTTAAAACGTGGTTTGGTATTTATTTTGGTTAAGGATCGAATGAACCTCTCTTCTCATTGGTAAAGTTTAGGTTGGTTTTCTCCTCCTTCAAATTCAACTCGTTCTTCTTCATCATCACTCACGTCTTTGACATGATGACCTCTTCATTGTGCAGTTTCAACGGCTTCCAGTCTGGCCATAATTCTTCTCAACATCTCCATCATGATAGGGTTTGCATCTCATCGCTCCCCTCTTCCTCTGCCAAGTCCTCTCCGTGTCATTTAATGCAAGCCCTTTGCAGTTGCAAGTCTTCTTCCTTTGCTCACTTACCCACAAAAAAATTCCCTTTTAGGACTTCATAATATCTTTGACACTTTCTCCAAGAGAAAACTTGCTCTGATGCCACTTGATGTAGTCGAGATTGAAGAGCCTTATCGAGCTATCAATCAAGCAACAAAACCATACTACAATGCAACAAATGTCAACAAAAAACAACCCTCTCTTTCATTTCGGTTTAATTGATTAATGAGTACATTTAGAAGTTCCAAATTACAGAGACCAAATTGATATTCTCTTTTCCAAAATAGTTTTTCCCCAATTTTTGCATACATTTTCCCCCACTACTCAACCCATAGGACAAAACAATTCAAATACCCTTTTCCACGACGAAACAGTCTCCCAATGATTAACTGTCGAGCATAAAAATTGTCGAAATTGATAGTCTTCAACTTCATCCCATCAAGATGTCAAGGAGATAGCTAAAGATCTCCCTTCGACATAGGAATGTATCATCGAACAAGCATGTAGTCCATCAGGATGTTAGGGAGAATTTTCTCAGAGTCCCATCGAAGTCAAAAGGTCTCATCAACATTGCACAACTTCATGTCGAACTGTCGAAGAGACAATGCTTAGAGTTCCACCAAAGTAAAAAGGTCTCACCAAGGATGCACAATCTTCTCATTGGGCAATCGAAGAGACAATGCTCAAAGTCCCTCCAAAGGAAAAAGGTCTCACCGACGGTGCACAATCTTCACATCAGGCGATCAAAGAGACTTTGCTCAGAGTCCCTCCAAAGGCAAGAGGTCTCACCAACGATGCACAACTTTACATCAGGTATCAAGGGAATACCATCTAAAGCCCCGTCGAACACAAATGTCATACCAATGAAAGAGAAACACCAACCAAGGGTAAAGACTTACAAGATGAACTCAAATGCATCTACAAAACACAACAAAATTGACAACAAAACATGATTATGTACACATTGATGCAGATAGCTTGAGAGCCCGAGATGCTCCTACATCACAAAAAATCACTATCTTTAAGGATAATAACACTTTGGTATCTTCTTTTCCACAACTAACTAAATTGACACCTCAAAAAATAAAAGAGAAATAAGCCAAAAGATTGTGCTTAATGATAATGATAAAATACATTATAGGACATAAGTTTACCATAGAGAACCTATTATATCTTGAGGAAGAATTCAATATGGTATAAGTAGGATCAAACTCAAGGGCAAATAAGAAGAGGTATCAAATTATTAAAAATCAGCCATATCTTATCATGCACTGTTAGGTGTCAACACACCACAAATTCTCAAGGTGACTATATTCCTAAAAATAAATAGCATGCTTGATTGATTTAGGTATCACCCATAGCTTCATCACAACAAATTGATAATGCATATAAATTACTTTATTTATCCATCCCTTAAATTCAAATTCATGATAGAAAATGGTTGTATAGTTAGTTACTCTTGGAGGTTCCATAAAATTAATATAGCTCTGAGTAATAATTTATTGGACACCTTTACAAAAAGTGGCCAAAATAAGTATTTTAAGTAATTTCAAGGGAGAAATGGATATGTAAGTTTGATCCCATGAATATAGTTTTTGGTAAATTTTTCTCAATTTAGAATTAATAAAAAAATAGTCATCTTTTAAGGCTTCATTCTCCTTGCCATTTTTGGACTAGGGCATTCTTACACCATCACAAAAGTTATTTTAAGATCTTTCCAAAATATGGTTATAGTAAATATTTAGGGTAATATTGAAGGAGGGTAACCATCCACAATTGGCTTAAAAAAATTAGCTATATCATTTTAAAAGGTACAACGCTTGGTGAAATTTTCATATCTTACAATTTATGCGATAAATTAAATAGTTTTATAATTTAAAGAAAAATTAAAAGATTTTTCCTATTGGATATTTGTATCCTTAGATTTGGGATAGAAAAGTTGATCCATAAAAAATAGGGCTTGAAATCCTTAGTTTTTATGGAGATGCTTAAGTTTTTGAGGTTGATGTTAGATCTAGAGAATTTGGTTGCTCATACAAAAAAAAAAAAACTAGTCTCAAAATTAGTCTTGGAGATTTATATTTGGGTATAAAGTTATTTATGAAGGGAGCAAGTGGTAAAAGTAAATATAACTTCTCTCGAGAAGAAATGGAATATGTTTTCTTGTCTAAATGGGCCATATAGAAAATGATGAGGAGGAGGAGGAGGAGGAGGATGATGAATATGTTGAAGAATAAAATATGAAGAAAATAATTATGATGATGATAAGAAATAAGAGGAAGAATAAATGGAGGAAAATAAAGATACTTGATGGAGGATAAGAGTACAAGTAATTTATCTCTAAAGATGGCAGCTATAGCAGTTATAATTTCCATGAAACCTAGAAGTAGGTATAATTTCTTCAACATGAAATTATATTAACATATAATGGTTTAGACAAATAATATCAAGGAGTTATGAAAACATGGTAAGACAATTTAAGATTTTAAATATTTGAAGCTCACTATGGATATTTTTTTTGCAACCCCTAGGAAAATAAAAGCACTTCCTAAGCCAAAGTAACAAGTAGTAGAATAGGTTGAAAATTCAAAGATAGTAGAAGAAAAGGTTGAAGAGTTAGTATATAAAGTGGTTAGGGGTGCAACATAGACATCTACATCATATTAAGGAGAATTAAATGTGGAGGCATGAGACACCAAATTAAAGGAGTAACAATTATAGACATACATGTTATTTGGGGAGTAATCACTATAGTTGTACATAGGACCAAAGGAACAACTATGGACACATATATAATCAAAGGAGAAATTACTATGACACTACATATAATCAAAGGAGTAACAACTATAGACATACGTACAATCGAAGAAGAAATCACTATGGCTATATATGCATTCAAAGGAGAAATAATTATAGATGTGAATGAAATCCAAGTAGTAAAACACAATATGAAACAAGGTTTGGAGGAAAGTACAAATAAGCATTACCAACCACCAAGATCACATGGGGGTAGTTAGATGATCCTCATCTTAGATGAGGATCATCTAATATGCGTAGCTATTTAATGAAGTCTCACTATTTAGATGGTCCTCATCTTTTAAGGATGAAATATGTTCAAGACGAAGAACATAATATGTACTTAGGCTTATTATATAGTATATCAATGGAGACCCTTATACATGAAGACACATTTCTATCACTTAGTTATAGTGGCCAATATATTAATTCATATGGGTACCTTGTGGAATTAATTATACTAGGCATTAGTTCTATGTTAAAGTTTCACTTTCATTATATAAGTGAGAGTACTATATGTACATGTGGGGTGAATATCATTGTGAGGGAAGTTAAGTATATGAATATTATATTCTATTGGATTCTTAAAGTAGAGATATAGTGTAGAATAGTTTCTTCCATAAGGAATATTATATATTGTTACTCTACCCTAAAAGTCTATTCTATATTTAAATATATTAGATATCATAACATCTTGACACAAACATTTCGTGACATGTAGTATCTAGTTTATTTATTATATTACTATTACAATCTAATTTTTTTATGTTAATATGTATATTAAACTATACAAACAATTGTGAAATGGATAATTTAAATTGTAACAAGAATCTTCCCAATAAGATAAGATAGAAAAAAGAAAAAGTCTTAATCTATAAATAATCATACCATAAAAAACTATATAATATTAATTAAAAACAAAGATAGTTATATTCATATTATAATTTTCAACAATAAAAATCATAAAATTACTTTTTACCATTCTAAATGTATATATAAAATTTGACCTTGATATGTAAGTACACTCCTAAATTTTGCCTTTTATAAAAGTAGAAACTTTATGGAAGTTATCTATTTAACATAAGAAGAAGTGAAGAAAATGTAAGAATTTGTCATTTTACCAATCTTAAAGCGAAAGGCATAGTGATAAAGTGTCCGTGTTGATAAAATCCAAATCCCTTTCATATGAAAAGCTACTTTTATTTACGTTGACATTTGGGCCAATGGGACACCACCATTCACGTGTATCATGTCTTACTCAAATCTTTCACTTTATATTTTAACAACCACCTAACAAGTAACATGCCAAAAATTGGATTCCATTTCTCAACAAGAGACGCAGTTGCGTCACGTTCCTGCCGATTGGTAATTTGGGTTGAAAATTTGATGAGAATAAAATCCAAAACTTTGTCTTAAAATTTGTTGAAAAGGGCTTGATTTATTGTCATATGGATATTAAAAGGGCTTGATTTATTGTCATGTAATTAATAATAAGCTTTAAATTTTTTGTAATTTGTAAAATTAAAACTCTATTTTTATCACTGACTATTCACAGCACCAACCAGTAGGAAAAAAGATAAAAGCATATTGTATTTATTGAAAACCTAACAATTTAATATAGACTATATAGATTCAGTGGTCAACATTTAAATTCCAGTTTTTCATTGGTGAGGTTGTCACTGTCAAGACAAAAAAATTGAATTGAATGAATGCATAAGTTATCCTGCTGTCGGCAGGAACTAATAAGCTGAAAGTGACATTGCTTTTGCTTTTGGATTTTCTTTCCCATGGTATTGGTATTTTATAGTGTTTAAATTAAATTAGCAATATGGTTAGTTGTAAATGATGTATTAAATCTATTATCTATAATAAGGACACGATAATTTATATAATTTAATATAACAATAAAATTTTCACAAATCATGTTGTTTAATACATCGAATCATATTTTGGGGTGATCTGTATAACACAGCGGTTGAAACATTTGCTTGGTGACGCTGCCACCAAGGTTCAAATTCTCGTTGGGCGGCTACGCTCGCAGGGTTTGTGCTTTCACTAGGTTGGTGGGCTCGCGGATTTGAACAACAATAATGTTAGGCACCTTAAAAAAGTGCCCATTATAGATAAAAAAAAAAACATTGAATTGTATTAGTCATATGTGTAAAATGGATTTAATTTTGTTTAACAATTTCATAGTCTCTCCTACCACATATTCCTCACATCCAACTGTTGTGGGTGGCTCCCCAACATCTGCACAATCTACCTCTACATAACCATTATGAATGACATCTTCAGACAAAATATCCTCATAACGATAAATTTTGGACAACAAAGTATCTAAATTGTAGGTATTAAAACTACTATCAAAGTAAAAGTACTATCATGTTTGGGATCACATCCAATATGTAACACTTTTTCACCATGTCTAGCTCTAGAGCAATTCAAATGTTACAACTAGTGGTTGATTTAACATCTCCACCTTTTTGATCAACTACTATTTTCATATTTTGACTTCCTTTTATTTCTTTTTTGTCTTCTAAACTTGTTATTCATTTGATCTAATTTTGAGTTTAAATTTGCCTTATTTATTCATATGATTTATAGCATGTTACAATGTTTCAATATGTGCATTATTTTTTTGTTTTGAAACAAAGCATCATATAAGAGTAAACTAATCTAGCCATTTGCATTTATAATTGAAACCCATAACAAAAGAAAATATTCAAAAGAGATTTCAAATTCTTATCTAGTGAAATTCTTTTAGTCTATATATATTTTGGATTATTTTAAAGATAATGCCATCATACATCTCTCCAAAATCACACTTTAACATTAATAACCAAAACACTTAATTAATAATATATGTATACATATATGTATACGTATTATACATAATACGTATACATATATGTATATGTATTAGTATATACATATACATATACATATATGTATATACATATGTATATATATGTATGTATGTATGTATGTATATGCATGTATATATCTATATATCTATATATACATATATATAGATATATCTATATCTATATATACATATATATATATATACATATATATATACATACACACACATATATATACAGTATACATATATATACACATATATATATACATATATATGTGTATATATATATATACATATATATACATATATATACATGTATATATACACATATATATATACACATGCATATACATATATATACATATATATACATATGTATATATATATGCATGTGTATATATATATGTGTATATATACATGTATATATATGTATATATATTCCAAATCTTGAGAATTTTTTCTACAAACCCTTTTTGATTGTATTGAATCAAATTAATGTCAAGTTAGGTAAAATTGAGGTCAAAGTTGAAGAAACTATCAAGATAACTTTAAGCATGTAGTTGGTATTTTTTTGGCTTGTTTGGGACTCCCCAGCCTAAATCCAAAGAAAATGGAGGGAATGTAAATTTGAACTATAAATATTATCATTTTTTTCATCCATATCCAAATCTAAATCCAAATATTAGCACTCTTCTATTTGATAGATTTTTTGAAATCCATTGCCAGTATTTGACCCATCATTAGCTTACATTCACCTTGAAATACCCCTTCTAGGAATCAACAAATAACAAATTATTGAACTTCACTACAATACTATCTCCTTCCTCAAATTAATTGAAAATGAGAATTATATGAAGTAAGCCTTTGAATGTTTTGATTTTTTTTCTAACTTCTAGTTCCAACATTTAATGGAGCAAGATCTAGTTTTATAGGAAATCCTTTTCATCTTCTCCTTGTGGCTTTACTCCTTTAGTTTCAAGTGGGTTTAACCTATAGAGATCTTCAAATTCCTAGGGATTTCTTTTACTTTTTGAGATTTTCCTTTCATGCTTTAACAATATATTGTAGATGTAGTGGAGAATAAATTATCCTACTATATCACGAATGTTTATAGCTAGTTTTTGGTTACCTTTTAAGGTTTCTTATCACAAGTTGGAGAAAAAATTTCATTATTTTATATGGGATGAATTGTTGAAACCAAGGGCTTTCATAGAGAACTATGAAACTTAGGTTGTCTCCCTAATGAATCTTGTGACTTAATCTTAACTAATTCTCATAGACAAGGAATTATGTGTTGTTCCATGTGGATTGTGAGAGAAAATGAACAATGGAGCTTGAAAAGTCCTTTTAAGGAATTGTATTTCATTTGGGTCTACCTATAGGAGACCAACTTGGAAAGTTTTAGGCTTCTAATCTAAGGTTATTTCTCTTATTATTGAAAGGTTAGATGAAATTTTACGATCAATATCATATGGAAGGTGTAGGAATTTGTTCAACAATTAATTCTTTGGAATGGTAATGTGCTTTATAATAATATTTTATCAACCAACAATCTCTATGGTAATCTCCTACAATTACCATTCAAGACATTTTATTGGCTAAGATTTCATGGATTCATTCTCCAATATTTTTTAGAAGTGTTATAAATACATAGTATTCATGTTTCTAAATAGCTTCCATGGCCTCAAGTAAAGTCCAAATTCAACTTTTAGCAATGTGTATAAATAATCCTTTGATATAATTATTATGATTGCATTGTTTTAGCACAAACAAAATATTTTTTTGACATAAAACTAACCATGTTGGAAATACTATACGCGGTATGTGGACATCCCTATTTGTAGATACACTCCCAAAAAAGGTTATATAGTTATATTTGCAGGAATTTTCCTTGTGACTATAATCATAACACAAGCTAAATACATTAGATCCAATAGATTCTAGGCAATATCTAACTAGTTAAGCTATAATCCAAATGAAATACTTGAAAACCATTAAATAAGGAAGCCATTAAACATAAACAACAAGAAATGAATAATGAAAACCTATTCTAATTCCCCAAACCTCATCCCATTGGGTGATTGGTTCTACATTGATGTGGAATGACAACCCTTTCCCAATCCCTTGGTTAAAATAAGCTTGGTTTGATAGATTTATGAGTGATAATGGATGATTTGAACCACAATGGATGAAAAATGCTCAAATGAATTGCAATGGCCGAAAGTATGGATGCATTTCAATAGCATACCTTTGCTCAAATGATTGTGGATCCTTTTATTATAAAAATGAGGTGTATTTATAGGAGAAAATGGTGAATCAAGGATCAAGATTGATTTGATCAATCGATGGATGAGATGCAATGAGAGGTGAAGGCATGGATCAAGGACTCTAATCAATGAATGAGAATGAAAGTTCACATGGATCAAAGAGTTAATCAATGGCTCACAATGATTCAAAGAAGCACACTTTGAAAGTTGTTACAAAGGAATATTCCATTTTGGAGTTCAAGTGGAAGAATATTCCAAGGGAATATTCTCATGCAAGTGGGAGGGTGAGGGAAAATTGGAATTTGATAATTAAAACAAAGTGTGAAAATGTCTCAAAATATGCCCCATAGCTCAAAATTTGATAAAATATGATCAACATGCCATTTCTCCCCTCAAATTAGGTAAAAAACCCTAACTTTTAGGCATAAATATAAACTAAAGGATCACTTTCATGTCATTTGCACTCATAGCCTTAGTGAAACTCTATGATTTTTGCTTTGACACCTTGGATAAATGGCAGCTCATGAGCTCCCAAAACACCTCATAGATAGGGTATGAGAGTACTAGCACGTAGCAGACGTAGGACCATTGGTACGCAAATCGAAACTTTTCTCATTTTTTGAGTTTTTAGGTCATTTATTAGGGGTCAAGATGGTCAAACAAAGGCATCGCTATTCAACATCACTTTTGAACCGATTGGCAACACTTTTGTCAGAGAAGTGACACTCTTGCAGATAACATCACTTTTTCCTAGTTAGGTTTAGTGACACATTTGAAAAGTCAACATGCTTTTGCATAGGGCATCATGATCAATTTTAGGGTTTAGGTTGGTTCAACATTGCTTTTGAAAAGCTGAAACGCTTCTGCAAGAAGCATTGCATTTGAAAAGTCGGTGTGCTTTTGAGAATAGTGTCACTTTTGACATTTGGATACGTCGCTCATATAATGTCACTGTGCTTTTGCAAAATAGTAGCGCTTTTGCAGTTTTAGGGTTCAAAACTTGAAATTTGATAAGTTTTTTGGTAATTTTGATGTGGTTTACTTCGATTGTGTAGGAGATCATTCAACCACTTCATTCTAGGGAGTGTAGAACTAGTATTTTATCCCTCATTCCTTAGTTAATTGACTCAGTGAGGATGTTCCTTGGGGTGATTGGGCTAGGGTTCGTGGTAGGGATGCCTGAGGTGAGGACTCACCTTGTGATGATGACAACATTGATAGAGAGGTGGCACAATGAGACCTCATCCTTCCACCTTCCTACTGGGGAGGTTACTGTGATGCTAGAGGATGTTTGGCACATCTTGCAGGTGTCGATTCATGGTGAGTGAGTCATCTATGATGTGGATGTCAGGGGTATCACTTGCTATGACATACTTGGTATAGATACTCTTTACATAAAGATTGCTTAGATTGACTTGGAGGATTATAGAGGGAAGGAGCTAGACCTGACCTTGATTGTCAGAGTGTTGATTTGTGAGGTGCTCATGCCAGACCAATAGGGGAGAGGATTTAGCCTTGGTTGGGGACTCACCTGGGCAAGGATGATATGAGACATGACTTTCTTTGCTTGGGGTTGTTGGAAAGAGACACTGCAGACGAATTTTGGTGTTGTCGTTGATGGAAACTTAAGTCAGTTTTGGGATCTGCAATTTGAGATATACTCATATCGACAGATAATATTCAGAACAATGTTTTTACTTAATAGGAAATGAAGAATAGAGCACCCTATCTATTTTGTGATCTGAATGTCTATCAATCATATTTTTGAGTTGTGGATCAAACTAAAAGTTAGTCATAGTATTTGCTATGTTATCTATAATTCCTTATGGGTCATATCATTCTGGGGAATTGTTTGGAGGTCCGGTTGATCAATTTTTCTGTTCATTTTCCTTCAGAAGCTGACATAGTTCGTGTAACATGTTGCGGATGTACAAGATATATTGGTGCAATCATTTATGTGTTCAAGGACTTTTGTTTTGGTCTGACTTAAGTGGAAGCTGACTTGCATAGGTGCACATCATGAATTATTTATGTTTGGAGCCTATGGAGGATATTCTATTTTTGTGTGGCTGACCTAAAGTAATTGGAAATGCTTGTTGCGGATATATAAGGAGAGTCTTGTATGGAAAATAAAAGAGATAGATATGCGTGCGTACATGTGTACTGCCCCGAAAGTGCAAGTAAGCGATATCATGCACAGTTTCACTTGTGCATTATAGTCTGTGTGAAGTGAATCAAAGCAAAAGTGCAGAGCAAAAGTGTTGTCTCCATCAAAAGGGTAGATCATAGAAATCGAGCTTCATCGGAATTGTAATCTAGCTTTTGAAGAATCTAGTAATTCAGTTCATCCTTTGGATTTAATCCAAATTTTTGTAAGGTAGTGAGCCTTTACATTTGAGCAGCGAGCTCTAGGCAGTGAGCTTGAATGCTTATGCATTCCCTTATTGCATATTTTTATCTGGGTATACTCATATAATATTGTGGATTGGCCATCCACCGTGGTTTTTCCCTTAACTGGGCTTCCACGTAAAAATTCTAGTGTTATGGTGTTGTGGTTGCTTATTTTATGATCATGCATATTTTCTTTTGAATGAATGTTTTAAGTTGGTTAAAGATCAGAATAGTTAATTTAATTTTGTGCAACACTGATTCACCCCCCTCTCAGTGTAGCTTGTTTCCAACAATTGGTATTAGAGCTAGCTCCTTTGGAGAAGTTTGACAGCTTGAGGAGAACTTGGAAATGGATACAGGTAGTCTTCATCAAAAACTTGTGGTGGCTTTAATGATCTTGATCAAACTAAATATGAGAACCGAGATCTATAGGAAAGCCTCGCTAGTGCAAAAAAATTCATTGATTCCTTGTAGGAAAAGATCAATGAATCAATGGAGAGAAGGAAAGAATTGTGTGATCAGATCAAAAAGAGAAAAAGTATGAAATATGATCAGCTGAATGTTGCCCTGAAGGAGAAAATAGAAGAGTGTGATAAAATGTCCAGAGAGAATGTTTCCCTAAAGTGTGAAATGGAATCAGTCATGATGAGAATGACCAAAGAAATTGAAGACAAAAAGAAGAACGAGGAAAAGCTGGCACAATCTCTAAAAGAAAAATCTAAGCAATGCAGCCGATTGGATAATGAATTGGAGCAATCTAAGAATCATGAAGAAATTCTTGAAAAATAGCTTGATGAGATCAGAGAACAACTTGTTGCTGCAAATGAGTATAAAGAGAAATTCAAGGTTAGCTCTGCTAAGCTTGAAGAACTGATCAAATGACAAAGGACTGATGGTGACAAAAGAGGTCTTGGCTATGAAGAAGAAGAAAGTTCAAGATTCAGACAAAGAAATCCTGAGCATAGGAATCCTAGACAAGGAAGAATCATGCAAAGAAATCAAATAAATGGAGCCAAAAGAAATCCGGTAAGACAGCCAAATGCTCAAAGATTTGATGGATATTTTTTTCCTGTAACAAATTCGGTCATATGGCTTCTTAGTGCAGAAGTAGGATGAATCCAAATAGATCATCATTTTTAGGTTAGTGCTTTAATTGTCATAAGTTTGGTCACAAGTCAAGTGAATGTAGAGCTATGATGAATAACCCTCAGAAAGAAGTTAGATGCTATACATGCAATAGACCCGAACATACTGCCAAACAATGTAGGTCAAGACAGAATCAGTGGAATGGATTGTCAAGACAAAATCAGTGCAATGGATTGTCAAGACATAATCAGTGGAATGGATGGTCTAGACAGAGAAGCACAATGTGTTATAACTATAATAAACTTGGTCATACTACTCGCTTCTGTCGGAACAAAAGAGGTCCAGTAAAACAAAACATGTAGACAGATTTTAAAGGAAAAGGGAAGATCATTATTGATGAGATCAGAAGAGAAATGCAGAAGAAGTGGGTTAAGAAAGATCCATCCACCGAAACAAATGCTCCAGCACCTGAATCTGCTACTAGAAACTAATCTGGTAATTAGTCTCTGGCCTCTAGCTTAGGGGGAGCAGTAAAAGTAAAATCTTCAAAACCCCTCACCAGTAACCGACACCAGATTGTGGATAAGCTCGGTAAGTATGTTGATGATGTACAGATGTTTCGAGCTTGACAGGATGTTGTGTCAAGCAGTTTGTGAGGTTCACAAAAGGATTATGTCTCTCTATAGACAAGGAAATAAAATAAATTCTTGAAGATTTTTTGTTAAGGAACAAAGTCAACCTTGAAGAAATCAACACTAAAAACGTTATGGAGAATACTGAAATAAACGTAGAAGAATATCTTATTAATGAAGAAAATTTGAATGCATCCGAGGTTATTCCACCCAGCCCAAGTAGTTTTGTCTGAAGAAAATGAGAATTAGGCTAAAAAAGTGGAAGAAAAGGTTGAGTCAATTCCAAAAGTATTCAAGGGTCAGGAGCAAAAAGGTTTGGAAGTTGAAGAGAAGGAAAAAGACACTGCCAAGGCAGTGAAGTTATCTTTGTTAGAAGAAAATGATGATGTTGAATTGGATGAAAACTCAATCAATTTATCCACCTTGTCTCCCATCCAAATGATGAAAGTTGCAAACATTTCTCAGGCCAAAGCTAGTGAGGAAATTTTGCAATCACACAAGGAGGACAGCGAATTGTTAAAACTTGCATCCGAAGTTCTACAGAAGTTGATGCCCACTCATCTTGTGGAATCGTCCAACTCCTCCTCTAGGAAATTGAAGAATTTGATAAACTCTATAAGTGCACATTTTGAATCCTTTGAGAAATCAACATTAATCAAAGTGGAAAATGAGTTTAAGGAAAGGAGATATGGTAGTTTGAAAGAATTGATTGCTAAAGACCAGGCTCTGCTATCTGATTGCATAAAAGATGCTCTCAACTCTTTTTCTAAAGGAGCAAAAGTATACAAATCATGTTTGGTTTTGTCAAAGTTCACTGAAGAAAATGACAAGAAAGTGAAAGCTATTGAAAATCAGTTGGCCACTATCTCAGAAGCTATTGATCCATTTGATGAGCAAGTTTGCAAGCATGAGAAGCAAGTGATGTCCTTGCTTGAATAGATAAAAACCCTGAAACTAGAAAATGAAAAGATCATTGGGAGAGTGTGTGAACTCAGGGGCTAGATCACTCCAAAGATTGAAGTGTTTGGTAATATCCTAAAGGAGGAAAAAGAAGCCACTGTTACCCTCAATCCACTAAATATGGAAGCTACAGAAGTCCTATCTTATTTTTTGAGTGGTCACATCACCATTCTATTGAGCTACAAAGATGTATGGAGCTCAGATTTAGAAGTGCTAAAGAAGGATTTTGTAGACATCTTCAAACTATTGTGAAATTGGATATAGGTATGCACAATTTTTGACATTCTGAAATTTTTCCATTGATGTCAAGGGCGGAGAAGTGTATAGTGAAAAATATTATGTCAATCCAAGGGGAGAGAATGTGTGTGGATAACTTTCATAGGGGGAGTTTCATTTTAGTAGTTTTGAAGTGCAATGCAATTTTCTGTTGGTCTGACACTTAGTCATTTTTCACTAAGTGTTGCCATCAATGCCAAAGGGGGAGATTATTGGAAAGAGACACTACAGATGACTTTTGGTGTTGTCATTGATGGCAACT
The DNA here is from genome assembly GCA_007258455.2 of Sequoia sempervirens. Taxonomy (NCBI): domain Eukaryota; kingdom Viridiplantae; phylum Streptophyta; class Pinopsida; order Cupressales; family Cupressaceae; genus Sequoia; species Sequoia sempervirens. The sequence goes on along the minus strand of VDFB02135636.1, from coordinate 306,931 downwards.
CAAGTCAGTTTTGGGATCCGCAGTTAAAGATATACTCATATTGACAGATAATATTCAAAACAATGTTTTTATCGAAACAGGAAATGAAGAACAAAGCACCCTATCTATTTTGTGACCCGAATGTCTATCAATCATATTTTTGAGTTGTGGATCAAATTGAAAGTTAGTCATGGTATATGCTATGTTATCTATAATTCCTTATGGGTCATATCATTCTGGGGAATTGTTTAGAGGTTCGGTTGATCAATTTTTTTGTTTGTTTGCCTTCAGAAGCTGACATAGTTCATGTGACATGTTGCATATGTACAAGGTATATTGGTCCAATCATTTATGTGTTTGAGGACTTTTGTTTTGGTTTGACTTAAGTGGAAGCCAACTTGCATAGGTGCAGATCATGAATTATTTCCATTTGGAGCCGACTTATGGAGGATATTCAACTTTTGTGTGGCCAACCTAAAGTAATTGGAAATACTTGTTGTGGATATATAAGGAGAGTCTTGTATGGAAAAGAAAAGAGATAGATATGCGTGCGTGCATGTGTACTTCCCCGAAAGTGCGAGTAAGCGATATCATGCACCATTTCACTTGTGCATTATAGTCTGTGTGAAGTGAATCAGAGCAGAAGTACAAAGCATAAGTGTTGTCTCCCTCAGAAGGAAAAATCATAGAAATTTAGCTTCATCGGAACTATAATATGGCTTTTGAAGAAGCTACTAATTCAGTTCATCCTTTGGATTTAATCCAATTTTTCTATAAGGCAGTGAGCCTTTACATTTGAGCAATGAGCTCTAGGCAGTGAGCCTGAATGCTTATGCATTCCCCTATTGTATATTTTTATCTGGGTATACTCATATAATATTGTGGATTGGCCATCCACCGTGGTTTTTCCCTTAACCGGGTTTCTACGTAAAATTTTTGGTGTTATGGTGTTGTGGTTGCTTATTTTATAATCATGCATATTTTATTTTGAATGAATGTTTTAAGTTGGTTAAAGATTAAAATAGTTAATTTAATTTTGTGCAACATTGATTCACCCCCCCTCTCAGTGGAGCTTGTTTCCAACAGGGGCCTCATACTACTTGCATCATTATATCATGATATGCATCAGGATGTCTATATGGATGGGCAAAGCATAGGAGATAGGGTGAAACTTTTACACCTCTAGGCTTGGGAGCACATTGTTGTGCTCAGACTGATTGTTTTATTGGAAGATGTTGACAAAGACAACCCCATTATATACTATTACAGAGCAATGATCACACTACACCACACAAGTCTCACATGCATGTTTTACTAGAGATGGGTTATAGATGATATGGCAATTTTCCATTGGAGGCCATGGTTGTAGGTACCACCATGGTTTGATGATCATCAATAGTTGTTCTTTGCGAGAAAAACTAGATACCTGTAGGGCCATGAACAAACAATTTTTAAGAAGTATCTTCTAGATTAGGTTGCTCGCTAGTTCGAGGAGGTCCAAGATATTGTCCTTGATGATTACAAAGCCATGTTTGTATGAACCACTAGAAAGGCTTAGTGGGGACCACAAATTCCACCCTAAGTAGTAGTGGATGATTTTGGACAGCTTGTTGCATAGCCATGGGTATATGCTAGTGGACCCTATGATGCAGGCACTATAGCTACATATGATACATGGTGGCAACAGTTTATGCTAGTTCACTTGTCAGATCTTGTTGTTATACAAGTACCCAACAAGGGTAGGGGATAGGGACCTAAAAAAGGACAGGGGAGGGGGCACCAGAAGCCTCCTAGAGATGGACAGGATGCCTGAGATCACAGAGATGGCCATGATGGATAGGTGCCTGAAGATGGGCACCAACAACCAAGGCATGATGGTCAACATGCAAGATACGTACCATTGGGGCCTCAATTGAAACCACCAGTGACCATCCCCACCACACCAACAGTAGCAGTGTTAGGGTTCCGATCCTCAAGATGCACAAATTTTGACATTGATAGGAGAGAGGGACCAACTAAGGCATTAGGTCTAGTAGTTGAAAACATAGGTGAAGGTGATGATAGGTGAGAGAGATTAGGACCGTCAGCAGCTCCAACAACTTACGATTCAGCTTGCTTAGAAGACTGGGTGGAGACAACAGCTGGAGGCTATTGCTATGCACACACAGGGCCAAGTCCTTGCATAGATGTATGGGACAGCCATGGTAGAGGCCTCTTATTATCACACTTTGTACCATAGGGCAGTGCCTAGTGTGCAACGATAGCTATATTTTTAGCACAAGAGTGGGGTTGAGCCAAGTAGTTCAAGAGGTGCTCCTTCAATCCACCAAGATCAGTCCTGACAGGATGACAAATAGAGCAAAGGATAGCTCACATTTTTGTAGATATTTTTGGATGTACAACTCTGATATATTACTTGTATATACATTCATCGATTAACTTTTGATAGCCTCTTGTATATCTATTTGGTATGCCTTGCATAACCACCCCATTTTATTCTAGAACAAAATGGGTCCCCCTTCTCTTTTGGTTTCTTTGCCTTTGTTATTTGCTTTGCTTTTGGGGGTTCTTCTGTTTCTCCATGTTTTATCTTTTGTTCTGTCTAATCTAATTTTGGTTTTGTCTTAGCCTAAGTTGGTTTTCTTCTTGCTAAGAACTCAATGAAATAATCATAAGTAGTATTGTATCCTATGATGGCATATTTTATGTTCTCCTAAGGTCTAATGGGGACTCTATTTTGCAAGATCAAATCACGCACATGATGATATTTTCCAAGGGAGCTTAGTTGGAATGAATTTCTCAATCCAGTTGGTCATAATTTTCCTTTAAGAAGAAAGTCGGAAAGACCTTGCAGGTTGTCTTGCCGACTATCAGTGCATTTGGCTAACAGGCGTCTATGTTGCCTATCGGCATGACCTTAGATATGTCACGGCGATCAGAATTCACATGCAGTTTCCTATCGGCAACACATCAATCATCGTCCCGGCGACTAGGAGTTTCCCATTGGCATAAAGTCTCCTTCGGAGAAAGGTCTTGGCAAGATCAAAGTGTCTCACCGACTGGCAGCAGAGGGATATTCATAATCGGCAGGAGATTTCCTTCGAGGAGAGGTCTCAGCGACTTCTTCATGTCTCACCGACTAGTGCGTAAGGATGCGGGCACTTCAGCGAGAGTTGTTCCTTCGACGGGTGGTCTTGACAAGTGCCCTAAGGTCTTGTCGATCACCGACGAGGGGATTCCTCTTGGTGAGACTTTTGCGGTGGGGAGATGTCTTGGCGAGCACATAAGGTCTCACTGACAAAGCACAAGAGAAGGTCTATCGCTGTGAGTAAGCTCAGGGGGGCAGACCAATAACAATTTGACTGATTGACCATCCCTGTGTAAGAAGACCAATAGAATGTAGGCGGGATGGATTCATTCTGAGATTAGGGAGGCAATGGATCGGATCAGGTCTAATGTTCAAATCTACAAGGAGGCCCGATGATGTTCCAGAAGACGATCAACCTACAACAGAAGTCTGGAACATGAAGGAGGCCAAAGAAAAGAAGCAACCATGACTCATAGGGACAACTGTAGTGACTACTGAGAGGGATAGATCAGTATTAATGGTGATATTCTAGAGCATTCAAGGCGGCCCCGATGGAGTTCAAAGATGGACATAGAGACAGAAGAATTAATGTTGTAGCTACCAAAAGATCTAAAAGGATTCTCCTGGGGGAAAAAATCCTTCTTCAACATGGACAGCAGCGCTTCCCATTAAATGCAGCTTTGACTCTCTTCAGAAGGATCTGAGAGCCAAATCTCTTGTAGGCAGTAGATATTTTTTTGTAAACCCTAATACAAGGGGACAACACATTCTTTTGGTACAGTCTGTATATATGGCATTCTTGCCTCTTTGTAAAGGGGAGAAGGATTTAGAAGAACTTCTAGGTTAGAAAGTGGTAGATAGAGAACTTCTACAGTTAGGACTTCGAGGGGTGGAGTAGAATTGGTAGTTAGGAGTTAGATTCAATAGAAGACTAATGTATCTTTCAGTTTTCTTAGTGTAAATGGAAACAATTCGGAGCCACATATTTTCTGTACACTGGTGATTGTGCCAGATTTGTAAATGTTGCTTATTTGTCTCATTGACAGTAGAAGCAACCAAATCTTAATCTACTTCATGTTGTGTTCCAGAATGATGTTTGTCTTGAATTAATCATCTGATTTAGGAAGCTTTCAAGGAATGAAGTTTAGTTTTTATGTTTTGTTTAAATGGTAACTTGCAATCTGCTGTTGAAATCAACACTGTGAATGAATGAAACTGTGTGTTAGTCACAAGTTAATTTTGTTCTACAGTTTTAGTTAGGAATTCCTTGGAAGGTGATAGGTCTAGTTAATTCGAAGGAAGTGTCATTCTTTTATGTCTCAAAGCCCTGATCTATTTTTTTTACTTTTCTTTAAAAACCCTGGTTAGAATAGGTTTTAAGTATATGTTTGATCTCATAACAATCCAGAAGCTCAACACCAACAGGCCCCTTGAACATTACTGTTACATTGACCACTGAGGGACATCAACACAATTGAGAACCAACTATAAAAACCTTGGGAGCTAAGATATCCATGTGTTGTCTTTCTCTTTCAGGAGAAACAGGATAGCAATATTATGTTTGCATGTTGATTGTGCCAAAGGGACCGTCAACACTATTTTTGATGATACTGACACATTGACTCTGAATTTGTATCATGACATTCATATTTTGAGATATATATGAGATGGATCAATTTGATTATGATATGTTACATCATTTTGATGTGATGTTTCATTTATTTGATGTGATATTCATGCTATGGATGGATGCAAATGTTTATATTATGGATGCGTTTCTTTATTTATGCATATGATATGATGTGATGTGTGATCTATGATGTGATGTTTATATGACATGCAATTTATAATTTATGTTATGGATGCAATGCGATGTATGGTTTATTCTCTTTTTCAATATCTTTCTATATGACATGCTATGAGATGGATGTATTTCTCTTTCACATATTTCCTATATGATGATATCATGCTTATGATATGCAGACGATTATGATATGATGATTATGCAAGATGTATGTATGCTGCTGGTTTGTGGATGCAAGATGGATGCATTGTTATTTTTGTTGACTGCCATGATACCATGTTAGCTCAGAAAGAAGATAGAACAGTAATATGAATGGATAAGCCATTGATTTTGAAATTGATTTAGAAGTCCAACAAGTCTATGAGTCTTTGAGACTTTATTAGATATGGTGATGAGATTGATGATTTGCTTGTTTCAGGGATTGAGATACTTCATCATTTCATTCCTTATTTTTGATATAACACATAGATACAATGCATTAGGGTATTGATAACCAAGATGGAATTGTATCTAATGCAATGGAATTTGACTCTGCAAATAAATAGGATAATCCTTGCTCACACCTTGACATATGAAAAACTCATTGGAATGTAGTTTAGAAGTTTAAAACATTTCGGACCAAAGCCTACACAATAGTAAAAAATATATTCAAAATGACCTCCCTACCCACAACAAAGCAAGTATTTTCCAAAGTTATTTTACAAGAATATCCCACAAGCACAACAAATGAAAGATAATGATTGATACCACATTCCTTTCTCTCTGAATTTTTTTGATAGACATCATCGAGAGGTCCTTGGAATGGGTCAACAAGATAAATCATGAGACAAGATCAAAATGAACAAATAGTCAATACTCTCTATATCTCATGCCAAAAGGTGTAATGTGTTTTGAGGATAAGTATCCAAAATGATTGCCAATGATAATGCCCATTGTAGGAAGGATGCATCATAGGACGTGTTATTAGATGTAGGCAAGTTGATAGGTTGTTTGAAAGGCCGTCGATGTAAAGTTTGATTGACATGTTTGATAATGATCAAGGGTTTGATTTTTCACATTTAAGGTTTCTACTCTTGTCGATTGTTCTACTTGTTTTCTGTTTGTGTTACCAAAGGGTGAGTGTGACAATCTATTTATTATGGATGGAATTTTATTGCGATGCAAGAGAAATGGGATGGGTGGTTTTGGAGTTTTTGGAATATTTCAATGTTTTTGGGGTTTTACAATGTTTTGAGTTTATTTTTGATCTTTTTGGGTATATGTGAATGTTTAAGTTTTTAGGTTATGTGAGGCTATTTAGGATTTTTGAATGTTTTCCAATGTTTTGGGTTTTCAAAATTTCAAATGTTTTTTATGTTTTCTGAGTTTTGACCAAGACCTAAGAGGGACTGACCCAGGGCCTCAGGGGATTATTAGAGATTAGCCTTGCCTATGTTATACATGCAAATACCATGTAGTTCAATTGACTCTAACCAATAACCATTTATTGATGAGATATGAAAACTTGATGGATTGCCAGTTTATTATGACAAACTCCTAAGGACCAACCTAATGCATCTCGAGGGCTTCTCAAAGAGTAGCCTTGCCTACGTTCAAGCTCAAAGTCTTGTAGTTCGACAACCATGTTTTTAATTTTTTGATGTTTTGACCTGTTTGGGGGATTTTTGATGTGTTTTGGATGTTTTGGATTTTGAATTTACAAATTTTTGAATGTTTTTGGATTTTAGTTATACAATATTTTGATGTTTTTGGATTTTGGGATATTTTCAAATGTTTTTGAATTTTTTGAGAATTTTGAGATAAACGATACCTAGATCATGATGTCGATATCAGATTGTGAGATATAAGACATGGAGCAAGAGTTATTTGAAAACAAGAGTGCAAGAACTTGTCCCCAATTTCTAGCAATGTTTTATAATTCAATGGACAAACCAAGATAGGTAATGTATATGCAAAGAGTTCAATAAAGTTTTATCATGCTAGGTATGGGCTACTGGACTTCATAAGACAAAATGGTAAAGATCCTATCAAGATCCTTCCATGAATATGGTGGAAGTGTATGCCAAAACTTTGTCAAGATCAATATAAATTGGAATATCTAAATAAAGCCAGATTGGATGGATGGAGGGAACATTGGATTTTTCATGGCAAGGATGAGATACTTCTATCTAAGAAGGATCATATAGATGCTCGATTCTACTCATGACACCTGTTTTCCAAGTTTTTGTCATCGTACATTCCCAAAGTGCCACCGTAGTGGTTTTCACTAGAGGATGATTTTTATTTTTACTATTATCTTGATTTTTTTTTATTTTTTATTTTTTTTAAATTTTACCTTCATGTTGAACCACCTAGTGGTACTAATGTAGAGGCCACTGTCATAACGTTCCAATGATATCCTGCTTGAAGAAGCTACTTTGCTAACATACGAGCACTTGAATGCAACTTTTGAGAACTCTAATATGCCTTGTTAGTACTAGAATTAACCTTGTCTAGATGTGCACATCATGATATAGTGCCTTCATAATCCTTATGATGAAGAGTAGTTGCCAACACATAGTTAACGCGAGAATTGGAGATCATGAATGGAGTGTACAGTGTCATGCACGAAGAAATATGAAATGGATTGGTTGATGGTTTGGAACCTTTGACTCTCCAAATTGGGGAAGGTGAGCAATGATGGGTAGATATGACGACTTTTGTGAAATTAGGACCAACCACTTGATATAATTTGTTCATCACTTGAGAAGCCTGTTTTTGTATTTGAGGACGTCCTTGATGGATGCGTTTCCCTTTTTGACTTTTCCCCATAGTTTCTTTGACTGATGGAATATGATTAGGATGATTTTCATTTGTATTCTTTGGTATCCATTCATATTTGATCTATCCTTTTGGCTTTACTGCTTCATTTTCTTTGATGATCTTCTCCTTTCTTTGATAGGAATCTTTCTTTTTACGTTGGTCCCAATTTGTATATGAGATGATGGGTGGATGATGATTCATGATATGACTAGTTGTAGTGTTGACATTATTTTCACCATAAGGATCCTTTGTGCCCCCCATGTTGATGTTTGCATTAGACAAGGTTTCCCCCAATGTTGTGAAAGTATTAACAAGACCTACTCCTTTTCCCTGATAATATATCCTCCAAACAACAACCACTGAATGTGATTTTTCATGAACACATGATATATTGCTATGGGTTCCCACTATTTAGGAATATTAACTTTTTGCTCTAATTCTATGACATCTTTATTTGTTGATACTGCTTCAGAAGATGTTGGTGTTGATTCAGAAGATGTTGATGGTGTACAATCACTATAAGAATCAAGAATCTCGACTGTTGATTTCTCTTGTGTGGGGATATCAAGAGTGGGAGACTCTTGTTCTGGATGAAGAACACTTATATGTCCATCAGAAAGAAACATCTTAGGGGTGATATCAGGGACATCTTTAGAGTTTAAAATGGTTTGAAAGATGTCGATCAACTCTTGATAAAACTCTGGGGAAGTGAACTCTTCATCTTGACTTAGGGTAGAGCCACTATCACTTGCGGGTTGGAGGATATTATGTAAATCATGACAATGTTGTGGGGATAGGGGTTCTTGATCCTGACTTAGTTTGGAGAAAATTTCATTATCCTCAAGAGCCTCCTCTGGACATGATCCTTGGGTGGATGATACATCATTGGTAAAAGACTCTTCACAAAATTTTGTAGGTATGGGTGCAATAAGGGATACTTCTTGCTCCTTTGACACTTCTTCAATATTCCCAATCATGGTGTCATAAATGGGACATATATCACAATATAATACATACTTGATACCATTGCAGTATGAAATATTGCTAGACATTGTTGATTGGTTTGGAATTTTTTTTAAAACAATATCTTGATATGTGTCTGATTCCCCATGTTGTGATGAATGAATGACACAAATGTGTCTCACCGTGGTATCATGGGTATGGTTTACGTTGTTTGAAGTTGATGGCTTTCTTGAATCTTTTTCTTTTGTATGACCAAGCATAGGGTTTGTGTAAATTTTCAAATTTTCATTCCCAATTTTTTATCAACATCAATGTCTCCTTGTTCAATAAGATATTGGATTAGATGCTTGAGTCTAAGACAATTTTGTGTATTATGACCGTTGTATCAATAAAATTCACAAAAGTGATATTCTCTATAGCTAGGAGGTTTGACTTGTGGCTCTTGATAGTCTGAGAAATCTGGGAGTGTGATAAGGTTAGACTATATAAAATTCTTCAACACATCCTCCATAGGTTCCCCTAAGGGAGTGAATTTTCACTTAGGAGCACTGTTTGTTCTTTGTGGTCCATGTTGAGTGTTTGCAACATTGATTGTTGGTTGATTGTTTGGTGACCATGCGTTTGTTTGTGGTACATTTTGTTGTTTGTTTGTTGGTTGATTATTATTTTTCTTGGGAGTAGTGAGGACCACCTTTGCATCAACAACACCATCACTAGTAATATACTTGTTCTTAGCCCAAAAGCAGGGTTTTTCATTAGAACTAGTGGAGGGAAATTTGTCCTTATAAGCTTGTGTGTTTCCTTGTGTGATTAGGGATCTCGCAATGTTAAGGGCCCTAGGGATAAGCTTGTCATAGGATGTGACACATTGCATTTTTAAATGAAATGATAGATCCGTGCCTAAATTGGCAATGTTGATTCCTACTTATTCTTCAGGAATAGGGCATTTGCTCTTGCTAGCTCTTTGCCTCCACCATTGTAGGAAATTTGTGAAGGATTCACCTTTGTTTTTCTTTAGGGTGTACAAATCTTCCAAGCTTACATCCATATTAATATTAAAGGAGAAATGATCTATGAATCAATTGATTATCTCTTTGAAGGTTTGAATTCCCGAAGGTAATTGTGAGAACCAATCTATCGTTGGGCCTCCCAAACTACATGGGAAAAGGTGCATTAAGTATGAATCATTGTAAGCAACTTCCATACATGTGACATGAAACTCTTTGATATGATCCACCTGATTTCCCCTTCCCCTATATTTTTCAAATTTTGGGACTTCGAATCGAGTGGGAAAGGTATCATCGTGATGTTCCTGTCAAAGGGGTATGGACACAAGTTTTGTTACGTGTGTGGTTTCTTTGTTTTCCCTAATTTTATGTCTTGGATTTGCTGCATGAGCACCTTAATTTATGATGCCAAATCATCTTGAGGATTTGGTGGAGGTGCATATGTGTTATATTGTAGGTAGGTTGGATTTTGATATGGGGGATGTTGTATGGTGTGTAGGGTGGATTTTAATATTGTGAAGGCAATGTTGATAGTCATGGAGGTGTGTATGTTACTTGCAAAGTTGGGTTCAAGAAATTTTGTGGCACATTGGCATATTGTTGTGGGTTGTAGTACAAGCCTTATTGTTATTGTTGCACAAGCACTTGTTGAATTGTTGGGCATATTGCTAGGCTTGAAATTCTTGTTGTTAGGCTTGTTGTTGTTGGTGTGTGAGGAATGCTTGTTGTTGTTGTTGTTGCACAATCAATGCCTATTGTTGAGATTGCTGTACTTGTAGGGCTTGAGCTTGAGATTTTTGTGCTTGCAATGCTTGTTATAGGCTTGTTGTGCTTGCAACACTTGTTGTTAGGCTTGTTGTTGCAAATCTTATTGTTGGGCTTGTTGTTGTTGCAATACTTGAGCTTCAACTTGTTGTGTTTACAATGCTTGTTGATAGGATTGTTGTTGTTGCAAAGCTTCTTGTTGGCCTTATTGTTGTTGTAAAGCTTGTTGTGCTTGCAATGTAGAAGCACTTGATTTTGGGGTATGTGGGATGGATTTTGAGGAACCATGGTGTGAGTGTGTTGTGTGAACTGATTTGATTGTGAGGTGGTTGTTGTGTGGTGAGATTTTGAGGGTTGTTTTGTGCTATCATTCCTTGTAAAATTATTGATTGGGGTGGGGGAATGTAGGTTTGGGGTCCCATTTGATTTTGCATGACTTGGGGGACCAATGGTTGTGATGGTTCCATTTGGTGTTGTGATATCAATGGAACATTTTGACTTTGAGTCAATAGATTGGAAGTGTTCCCTTCATTGATTTGTTTTTGAGGGTTCCCTTGTGTTTTATTTGGGGCTAAGGTGTTACCTTGGTTGATGGGATTCGTGAGAAGTGGGTTTGATGTGTTTGGTGGGTTGGTTGGAGTGGCTTGTGGAACCAATTGTTGTGATGTGTCAATGGGATGGGTTGATGAAGATGGACCTTGTTGCATGGAGTTTTTTCCTTGCATTAGGGTATTGACTTGTCCTTGTTGACCCACTTGGGGTACTCATGATCTGATGTTAGGATCTAGGACTGTTGTACATGAATAATAACTCTTACGATGATTAAACTGAAGATTTTGAAAACATAATTAAAACACTTAGATAAACATAACCAAATTAAAGTGAAGAGATTAACAAAAGGGAAAAAGAGAGAGAAGACAACATAAGTTGATAACTAAGTTTGCCAAGATGGCTACGTCTTCAGGTCCTCTCCAATAGAGCGACCAATCCTTGATTATGCTCCAAAAACAATTACAAGGCTTCAACTATTACAAGTCTTCTCACAACTCTCAGACAATAATGAATTACAAAAGTCCTCTTACACAAGTGCAAAAAGCTTGAATACAAGCTCTAATGCACAAAGAAGAAAATTCTCTATCAAAGTCCTAACTTCAATTCCATCATCTCCTAGGAATTCTCTCTCACCATTCCTCACAATGTATTAACTAAATTTTGAATGAGCATCACCTGGAATGAATACACAAAAGCATCACCTCCCTTTTTATATAAAAAATTTTCCCCTTATGGCTAAAACCATAAAATTTGTAATTTTCCCCCTTAACAATTCGTTCCATAACTTATTTTTTCCTTTAGGCCCTTTTGGTTTTGATGGTTAAGGGTATTTTTTTGGCTTATAGGCCTATTTTGGTGTATTCAATCTTTAAACAATGTTTACAATAAACCATCACCCTATATATGCCAAATCTTGTTGGTGGTGCAACGGTGGGTATAATTTTTACCAATCAGTGGGTCGGTGGTTCAACTCCTACTGACCACATTTTACCAAACAACCAAAACATTTAACTCAACAAAAAAAAACCGAAGACCATACATAGTAAAGGCTTTGTCGTGGGCATAATGGTAAGAGGTGGCGGTTTGAAAGGTGTAGGGTGGGTGTTCGACCCCCCTCCAAACAAATTTTAGTTGAAAATTCAACCATGGATCGGAGGAGTGTGCCAACAAGGTGACATGTGGCGCCATACATGTCACCTCGCTATTCACTGATAGAGCCACGCTGATACCCGTACCTACTGACTGGACCACCACCTGTGTATGCTAACTAGATGTACGGATGCCACATGTCATTTCTTGATTGGGCCAACTCACTGTCTGTACTGTATGACCTACCACACCAGCATGCTGACGTCATCAGCTGTACCACATGGTCCACCCTAGTCAACTGCAACTTTGACTTGCTATATCTCAAATGTATGAACTTAGATTTTGATGAAACAAACATCGTTGGGTTTGTGTCATCGAGCTCTTCGATTTGATGCCATTTCTGATGAATTTTGAGACAATCATTTTTTAAAATTTTCTGATGGCCTTAGGTGCTTGTTTGACCTGAACTTTTACTGGCGATAACTTGAGCATACAAACTCCTTTTGGCCCCATTCAAGTTGTGTTGGATCCATATTTATGAGCTCTTCATGATGATGCTAAATTCTAGAGCATAAGAGACACTTCAATTTTTGATATCGAGTATCCCCTGGATCAGTCCTCTCCACTAGAGAACTTTTGGACCTCCAAAAGTTGCATTTATTGAGAAATTAAGTGAGGGAATGGCCTCCCCACTTGTCCTGTATCCTCTATCCATCTACACATCTAGCTCATCACCACAATCAAGACTGCAATAATGTTGTTAAACATATGCATCATTCCATCACTTCCATAAGCATCTACATCAACTATTACAACCATTAACCAATAACCACCAACTAGCTAAATAACAATGCAGATACAAAAGAGAGTGAATTAACAACATGCCTATCTTTCACAACAAGAACATTTTTACCCAAGGGACCATCAATGCTTTCATTTACTGCTTCCTCATGTTGTGTTTTCGGTGTATCCTGCAACATCTGATTAGCCTTGATTACCTCAAGTTCATGTCTAGAATCACCTGACTTGAAAGACATAAGAGGTAAGTCTTTACTTGCATTAATCACCCTTTTCAACTGCCCTATGTTTGCAAAAGATCCACCAATCTTAGTCCTATGAGAATGTACAATATACTTGATGCCATCTTTAAACAGATGATAATGATTAATTTCCTTATAGAAAATAACTTTTCGATCATACAAATACAAGCTTCCCAACACTATCCCATAGACATCTAGTGGAACCACATCAAACTACACCTCATCAACAAACTTACTTGCGATTGTGAATCTTAAAGTACATTGCCTTGTTACTTGCAATTAATTATTTTCACAAACCCAACCTAGTGGATAAGGTCTCTGAAGTAGTGTAGTCTTCAATCCCAAATTCCTTACAAAATCTTCTAAGATTAGGTTAATTTGAGATCCACTATCTATGAGAGTTTCGATTTTAGTGTGCTTAGCAACCACGCTTATGTGAAATAGCTCATTTATTTTCTTATCCTCAGGAAAATCATAGAATTGAGAAGAAGCACAATTAACAACAAAAACATTGGTAGAAAAATCCTTACCTTTTAGTCCCATTTTTGTTATCTTAGTTTCATCTTCAAACTTTGAACCAAGATCCATAACAACATTTGTGGTCTCCTTCTTTCCTTTCTATTTGCAAGCCCATTTCAACTTCAATTCTAGATGCAACTTCCAACAGTGATCTACATCATGACCTTCCCTGTCACAATGAGAGCATGTGAACTTATCCTCCTTCTTAATGGTAGATGTCTTCTTCCTCTTTCCTACATCTTCAGACTTACCTTCAGGCTTAGATTGCTTCTTTTCAGGCTTCTCCATAAAAGTACCCTTACCTCTTGACTCTAAGTGTGTGGCCTGAACATATACTTCGTCCAGATTACTAGGATTCAAGACCAAAATAGAATGTATTAGATAAGAGTGAAGAGCACCTATGAAATTAAGCAATGTGTCCTAGGTGTACTCTTGGATAGTTTGACCTTTCCCTTGCCTAAGAATTTGTTGGTACATCATTAACTATTGCATATGGCCTAGGGGATAAAATTGCTTCTTAAGAGCATTAACAAATTCCACCCAAGTTAAACTGACTCTACCATGTTGTGATATTTCTGCCTGAGTTCTACTCTCCCGCACAAGGAGAGTTGTTCATCTCAATCGAAGAGTAGCTAACTAGATCCTAGAAGCATCATCAAAGAGATTTTGGACTCTACAATAGACTTCTACTTGTTGAACCCAAATCTAACTTCTCAACATTCAATTCCCCACAATACTTAGGTAGATCAAATTTTACATCCAATTTAATTTTAGGCTTATGTGCACCCTTGAAAAGATTAGAAGAAGTAGAATCGATGGAAGAAGAAGGAGAAGATGGAAAAGGAGTTTCTAGAGGTTCATCATCACCTCTTGGTCTTTTCCCCTTGTCCTTTCAATCTTCATGCTTCTCTTACTTTGAAGAATCTCCTTTTCCGTGCTTCTTTCATTCCCGCTTTTCTTTCCTTTCCTGAAAAAGAACTTCTACCATTGCCTTCATTTCGAGAAAATATTTTTGAAAACTCTTCTCATCAAGCTCTGAACTTTTTCTAGCTTCCGATCCTTCCATCCTTGGAAAAATTCTTCGTTTACCAATCTCAGGATTGTATTTTGCAAGCATGCCTTCACCTCACTGGCTCCTGGATCATGTCATCATTCACATCTACAAACACTAGTCACAATAAAGCTTTGATACCACTTGATCTAATGTTAGGATCTAGGACTGTTGCACATGAATAATAACTCTTATGATAATTAAACTAAAGATTTTGAAAACATAATTAAAACACTTAGATAAACATAACCAAATTATAGTGAAGAGATTAACATAAGAGAGAAAAGAGAGAGAAGACAACACAAGTTGATAACGAAGTTTTCCAAGATGGCTATGTCTCTAGGTCCTCTCCAACAAAGTGACTGATCCTTGATTATGCTCCAAAAAAAATTACAAGGCTTCAACTGTTACAAGTCTCCTCACAGATCTCAGACGATAATGAATTACAAAAGTTCTCTTACACATGTACAACAAGCTTGACTACAAGCTCCAATGCACAAAGACGACAATTCACTATCAAAGTCCTAACTTCAATTTCATCATCTCCTAGGATTTCTCTCTCACCATTCCTCGCAAAGCATTAACTAAATTTTGAATGAACATCACCTGGGATAAATACACAAAAACATCACCTCCCTTTTTTTATAGAAAATTTTCCCCTTATGGCTAAAACCATAAAATTAGTAATTTTCCCCCTTAACAATTCGTTCCATAACTTATTTTGTCCTTTAGGCCCTTTTGGTTTTGATGATTAAGGGTATTTTTTTGGTTTATAGGCCTATTTGGTTGTATTCAGCCTTTAAACAATGTTTAAAATAAGCCATCACCCTATATATTCCAAATCCCATTGGTAGTGCAACGGTGGGTCGGTGGTTCAACCCCCGTCGACCACATTTTACCAAACAATCAAAACATTTATCTCAAAAAAACAAAACCAAAGACCATACATAGTAAAGGATTTATCGTGGGTGCAACGGTAAGAGGCGACGGTTTGAAAGGTGTAGGGTGGGAGTTCAACCCCCTCCTAATAACTTTTAGTTGAAAATTCAACCATAGGCTAGAGGAGTGCGCCAATGGGGTGACACGTGGTGCCATACATGTCACCTCGCTATTTGCTGACAGAGCCACGCTAACACCTACATGTGTTGAATAGACCGTCACCTGTGCTTGCTAACTGGATGTACAAATGCCACATGTCACTTCCTGATTGGGCCAACTTAGTGTCTCTACTGTATGACCTGCCACGTCAGCATGATCACATCATGCTGACATCATTAGCTATATCACTTGGCCCACCCTAGTCAACTACAATTTGACTTGCGATATCTCAAACGTACGAACTTGAATTTCAACAAAACAAACATCATTGGGTTTGTGTCATTGAGCTCTTTGATTTGACGATGTTTCTGTCAAGACGATCATTTTTTTGCTTTTCTAACAGCCTCAAGTGCCTATTTGACCCAAAATTTGACTGGTGATAACTTGAGCATACAGACTCCTTTTGACCTTGTTCAAGTTGCATTGGATCTAGATTTATGAGCTCTTCACGATGACGCTGAATTCTGGAGCATAAGAGACACTTCAATTTTTGACGTCGAGTATCCCCCTAGTTCAACTTGGCTCGCATGACTTTTTGTAACATTAGGAGCATTTTGGGTATTTGTGGTGGTGGAAGAATATCGTTGGGCACTAAATGTTGGTGTCTAATTTATGTTTTGGGGAATGTTTTTGTCTTGTGTACTCAAAAGTGTGGTGCTCCCTAGATTTGGAGTGAGACCAAGGTTGGTTGCAAGCCATGTTGCAAGACTAGTCTAGTCAAAGGTTGACTTGGTGTATGTGATGGGATTGGTTGAATGATGGATTGAGTACCACCTTGTTCCAAGGGTTGAGTGATGGAAGGTTGAGGAATATAAGCCATATTTCCTAAAGGTTTCTCCCTAAGTGTGTTCAAATCGAATGTTGAAGGCAGTTTAGCCCCTTACTTTGCTAAATATAGCATGTATTGTGTAGAGTTCATTTTCATCAAAGAGTTGATGATATGGCTTGTTTTAGGATCTTGTTGGTATTCAAGCAATTCATTTGTGGTGACCTCAAGTGGATTCTTTGTGACAACTTCTACCTCATATCACATGCCTAGTGGATTTGGTGGTTGTTGTGATGGGGTAGAGTGGATCCTAGGATTGAATTATTTTTTGGGTGGTATCACTTGTGGTAGATGTAGTTTTGGTTTGCTCCATGTTTTTCTTGTGTTGTGATCTCATTGTTACCATAAATTATGGATCAACTATGGGAGAGGTGTACTATTGAGATTTGTATTGTTGGTACTCTCTAGTTGAATCAAATTTTGATAAAAGGACCCCTCTAAGTTGTTTTGGACCAATGGTGTGAGTGGATCATGAAAGGGGGTGAGTGATATGGAAGATAAAATTTCTAAACTTTGGACAACACTTTAGACTAAAAGGTTTGATGTTTAATATTTTGGGATAAAAGGTACTAATGAACTTGTGGATCTAAAGGTAGACTTGTGACCTTTAGGATAGACTTGTTCAAAAGATGATGACTAACTCAACCAATTGCATGGAAAAGGATTCATTTACACACATATATAGCTAAGTTAGGGGATTGATTTGATGATAAACTAAGTCTAGAATGTTGATGTGTCCAAAGTTTCAAAGTTGTTTGTGAAAGGAGATGTCAAATGCATGAAGATGGATGGGATAATTGATCCTAATGTTTTGAGAGGGACCTTTGTTTACAAGACCAAGGTAGTGAAAAACATGCTTTACCCCTAAAGTGATCAACCTAAGAACTCAATGTTTGAATGGAAGAACTTGGATTCAATGTTTGGTAATACACTTTCCTTGTTGTCACTTTGTTGCTTGGAAGTCAATGTGTTTTGAAAATAAGCCCACTATGTGGTGTGTTCAATTGATTTAAACTTTGATTAATAGTGAGATTGTTTTTACCACATTCAAATGTCTTGATTATATATTTGCATTTAAATGTCTATAACTAAGCAACTTTCATTCTACAAAGTACAATATATAAAAATCAAGAGGCTAAATCCATAGTTCCTATGTTGACTTTGGAATGTGTGAATTGAGATATAAGTCCAAATATTTAGAAGCCTCTAAGGATATTGTTTTGGAAAAAATAAAATATCTTTAGGGACAAGCAACAATATAGGGCTTTTCAAATGTATTCACACTAAGTCCAAAGGGTTTAAAATTTGAACATATTGATGTTTGTTTTGAGTTATCTTTAAATCAAGCAATGTATCAAACCGACTCAACAAGAACAAGTAATAACAACCCTAGACAATAGGTACATACTTTTTAGTAGGCTTATCATCATCCCCTAAGGAATGATGAATTCGTGAAGATGGAGTGAATAAATAGGCTATGTCAAGGAAATGTATTGTCTTGAAACACCAACCAAAAGAGTCCCTTTCCTATTTTATTTATTGCCTCAACCAAAAATTGAACGTGGTAAATAACTTCTTGAAACAGTGCTATTCTGATGCACTACTTCAAAGGATGTTTTGGAAAACTTGGTTGGCCTCTAGATACAAGGTTTTTAGTGACAACCATGAACACCACATGTATACTTCAGACAAGAGACACTAAAGTCTCTAGCTTCCCCTAAGGGATCCATTTATTCACGTGAGATTAGGCCCGAAAGGTATAACGCTCACAGATTTGTGCTACTTTAGTTTTCACACACTTTATATATCCCACCGGTAAACATGCTTGAAGGTCACCATGAGTTCTCCATTGTGAGATGTATCTCAATGGTAGACCCTCTCTAAAAAAGACAAGAAATATGTTATTTCTCTTCACCCAAGATCACATGAAGCGCAAGGGGAGAGGATATGTAGCAAGTTCTAGGGGTGACCAAAATTTTTTGTGAACTTGGAGTGTTTCTCTTCACCCAAGATTGCACGAAGCACAAGGGGAGTGGATACACACTAGAAGTTCACACAAGCACAACAAGCATGACATACACTCATTCTTTTTAAATCCTCAAAGGTAATGATGAATTATGAAGTATGAAGTTGTATTTGTTCAATTTTAAATAGCACCAAACTAAAGTATGAAGTTGTATTTGTTCAATTTTAAACCAACATTGCAATGGTGAGGATGTATGGGTTGAATTTTAACCAACTTTGAAAGATTATAGCATTGTAAATTTTAAACCCAATTGAAAGCTAGTTGTCCTAAAACATGAAATAAAGTAGCATATGATGGGTTATATCATCCCATAAGTGTATAGAACACTTTTACAATATAGATCAAGTGATAATATGCTTCTTTACTTCAAGATTTTTCTCCTTTCTAAATTTGCAAAATCAGTTAGCCTCACAGAAAAACCCAGAAGTCAATAAATGATTGAGAGTGGATTAAATTAAAAAATCAAAGAAAACATTAAAATCTAGCTCTCTGTTTTACCTTGAAAAAGCTTCACTATTCCACAAAAGTGCCATTGTAATTCAAAAGCGTCACTATGGTGAAATTCAAAAGCACCTCTCTGTTGTACATGCGAAAAAACCACGGAGTTCAAAAGCGTCGCAATATCAAAATCAACCCTTTGTTAGAAAATTCAAAAGCACTGCCACAAAAGCAAAAGTGTTTCTATATTTCAAAAGCACCTCTATATTACAAAAGTGTTGTTGTTCCTTAAAAGCACCACTCTAGTAAAAAGTAAAAGTGTTGACCTTCCTATAACCTTCAAAGCACAAGAATCTCAAGGAAAATTTGTCAAAATTGGTTAGTTCAGCCCTCCTTCTAGTACTAGAATGTGACTATAATCATAACACAAGCTAAATACACCAGATCAAATAGATTCTAAGCAATATCTAACTAGTTAAGCTATAATCCCAATAAAATACTTGAAAACCATTAAACATAAACAACAAGAAATAAATAATGAAAACCTATTTTAATGCCTCAACCTCATCCCATTGGGGGATTGGTGCTACATTGATGTGGAATGACAACCCTTTCCCAATCCCTTGGATAAAACAAGCTTGGTTTGATAGATTGATGAGAGATAATGGATGATTTGAACCACAATGGATGAAAAATGTTCAAATGAATGCCAATGGATGAAAGTATGGATGCATTTCAACAACACAACTTTTCTCAAATGATTGTGGATCGTTTGCTCACAGAAATGATGTGTATTTATAGGAGAAAATGGTGAATCAAGGGTCAAGATTGATTTGATCAATCAATTGATGAGATGCAATGAGAGGTGAAGGCATGGATCAAAGATTCTCATCAATGGATGAGAATGAAAATTCACATGGATCAAAGAGTTAATCAATGACTCATAATGATTCAAAGCACACTTCTAAAGTTGTTAGGAAGTTTTTTTTAAGGAAGTTGTTACAAAGGAATATTCCATTTTGGAGTTCAAATGGAAGAATATTCCCATGCAAATGGGAGGGTGAGGGAAAATAGGAATTAAATAATTAAAACAAAGTTTTAATTATGCAAGTTGAGTGAAATTAGGATGCTCATTATATAATTTATTTATTTAATGAAAGAGGGTCAAATGACATTTAATTCAATAATTAAGATTATTCAATTAAAAGAGAGGACATAAAGGGGTTTAATTTAAATAATTTGCATTAAATCCAATTAAATAGAATGAAACATTAGTGTGAAAGGGGGTGAATTGACCTAATAAAATTGATTATAAGATTAATAGATGAAAATAATGCATTTAATTAAACAACTAAGATTATTCAATTAAATAGTTAAAAAAGGGTGAATTTCAGTACGAAATGGTGTTAGTAATCAGATTCAAATGTGCAATATCAGTCAAGACAATTTTAAGTGTCTACATGCCTATATTTCCAAAGCTAAATGAGAGGTGGTCTCTTCAACCACCTTATCACTTTAGGAACAAATCATTTCAAATTGTTTGGAAAAACTATTATTCAACCAAAGATTTCTCACTTCACCTAGTGCTTGCTTTATAAAAGCCACCCTATTGTAAATTAGTTGATCCACTTAAGTGTTATGAACCCCAAAAAAACCTTATATGGGCTCTTTGAGATAGTTAAATATTTCTTTTTATTGTTGAAAGAAAATAAAAGTAGTTTTAGTTGGGGATTTAATTTTTTTTCTCTTGCTAATGTGTGCAATAAAATAATGCCTTTGAAATACTATCTTCAACTAGTCCAACACTAATCTATCACACAAAGTTGATATAGACAATAACACAAAGAAAACAAAAAATAGAAAATAGGAGAATAAAAAACAAATAAATTAGATTCAATCAAGATATTTTTAGAAAATATTGGAAATGATGACCTGCAAATGGTGTAAATTTTTTAGAGGAAATAGATGAAAAAAAGATGCATCCTTTCTAGGGTACAAGCACAACTGTCCTAGGCCAGTATTTTTGGGCTTGAGTTTTGTGTTCTAGCTTAGAACATTCTTATATTTTTAGATTTAATAGGTTATATGACTAAGACATTAGATCCACTAAGTCTAGATTCCTAAAAGTGTTAGAAACAAGAGAGAAATCATGAAATAACAATGCAGACCTATTGTAAAAGGATAAATAGAAAGCATGCAAACATGAGAGGGAAAATTTAAATTTTTAAAGACTAGATGTAAGGAAAAATAATGGTTTGCATACAATTGATACATCTTTGTATTAGATGTTGAGTGAAGCACACCAATGTGGTTTGCATACAGTACCCTCTATCTACCTTCTGAATCATATAATATGGATAAAGAAAATGTTTCATCTTAGATTACTTGGCATCCATTTTAAACCATTGAATTGAATTGAAATAAGTATACATGAATCCTTTGCCAAATGGTTTTGATTCAAGGACTCTGAATTCTTTGCTTGGCTATTTTGGGTTTTCAGTTAGTCTTTCAAAATATCCTTTGATTCATACATGGAAATCATCTCGTAAGTTGGTGTAATTATGCATATAATGGAGGATAAGTTTTTAACATACAATGCCGATGTGATGGCATACTTATTCTATAATTCTTTTGAAGAAAATGTTTGACAAACCTATTTTAAACTCATTAATTTTGGATAGCTTTTGTTGTTGACATAAGTTTATTTAACTTAAGCTGAATTTGATATTTTTTTCTAAATGCCTTTACGTGTGTTCACTGTTTCTTAATGATATTTTCGACTATATTTTTCCTGGTTTCAATAAATTAATGAGGTCTGTACTTAATGCCCAGATATACATATAGGTCTACACCAATTTCTCTACTATTCTTGTGTTGTGTGCATATAGACTCTATCTTTGTCTTCCCCCCTCCTCTGTCTCTCTCCTTTGTGTCATTAACATGATATAGGACTTAATGTGCATAAATCCATGAGATTTTTTTAATCTTTGTCAGTATATCCTCAAATATAATCTCCCCATGGATTCTTGCAATCCACCTAACATTTCTGTCAATGAATTGGAACATCTAGAAAAGAGGATCCTTTATGTTTCAAAGGAAAATCCCACTTTGAGGCCTAGAAAGAAAAAAAAAAGGAATGGAAGCAATCTTTCGGACAAATGCCACAGGCAAATAAAGACGAGAGAATGTCATTCATGACTTTGTTGGTGTTCAAAAAACAAACTAGAAATACTGGAGACGAATTGATTGGATTTTTTAACTGGTTTTATGACATTATGGAACACAAATATTTGGAGGCTATAATTTTTTCAGACCACCTCTTGGTTCAAAATATAGAGTCATCATTGAAAGTGTCATAGTCCTTCACTAATTCAACACGTCCTTGGGTTTGATAGGTTTTCCAAGCTATGAGTACTATTAATTGCCAGGTCTGGTTCCACTTCTAATTCCTGCTTACCTGCATGGATCGAACATCAGACAACTAACTTTGTTTTTTCTCTGTGCCAAATTAGACTAGAAACTTGCTTCAACCACTCTCTTCAATCACCAATAATATCATCATAAAAAGCATTATATAATAATTCTTTTTCATTAGATGGCCCATAATATTGATCATTGTTCTAATTGAGCACTCGTGCATCATTGTCAATCGCTTGTATCAAGGGAATAATAAGCTTCACCTATTGCTAAAAAGATTCCAATTAGAGGTTTTCTTGTGTGTAGGTTGTGCTTAAAATATTTGTGTTCCATAGAGCACACATGCCTGCTCAGGGGTGCTTGAATCAGCGGCATAAATTGTCTAGTTGAAAATGGGGGAAGTGATTGTCTAGCATAGATAGATAATTTGACTATCGATTTAATGATCACAAATGGATAAGAAAACATGACGAATACGCAAAGAAATCCAACTATGAACTTCAATATTGAATCTTATAGTGAAGATAGAAAACAGACAACACTGAGTCATGGAAGAAGGATTGAATGGATATTGCATGAGCAAACTGCACTTGTGCCATTGAATTGATTTTGTAAGAGTATTATGAGTATGCACTCCCATATTGGGAGTGAAGAATCACTCAAAGGAGATGGGTTCAACCTTGTCCAATCCATCACTAATGAAATTCAGTCAAGACACTTGTGCCCATCTTGAACCTATCCAAATCATAGAAGCAGAAGATGGGAATAAAACACTATTAACTGTGCTAAAATGGCCCCCAAGGCTGTGGCCTGGGCCCCGATCAAACCTGGTTTTTAAAAAAAAAACATAGGTTAACCCACATTTTTCTCACATTTTTTTCTTCTTTTTTAAAAAACTGCTATTTTTTTTAGGGTTTACGGTTTACAGTAAAGTTCACCATTTTTTCCCATTTAAACCTATGCAATTGAATCCCATTTACATTTTCAGTTCACTGTGTCAATGCTGTGTACATATAATTCTACGGCTTCAGGCAAATTCACCGTCAACAAATGATATTGTTGGTGGTGAATTTTTCACGAGATAAATTTATGTTAAAAGTGAATTAGTTGACAGTGAATTTTCCTAAAGCTGTAATTCTAAAATGGTCCAAATACAGTAATGTAAAAATGTGAAAGGTGTAACCCATGCAAAACTGATCGCCAACCAGTTGTTCACGGGCAACAGAGAATTGGCCGTTGTTGAAATCCCACTGGGTCTAGTTGGATCTCTTTGAAACATGCAGAACCTAACGTCAATGACCCTTGGCAACAAAAGTACCTCTTTCCAATAATGTTCTACTTGATCTTCCTAGTTTTTGTCTAGGGTAAATGGCACTTGAGATGACCCTTGGACCTCTATTAATATATGTAATGAGATCTATGTTGAGCATTTGGAGACTTAACCGAATTTGGCTTTATATCTGCGTGCACATTGACAGCTAAAGCAACAAGTCAATCTTATGCGCAAGTTGTTAATTGCTAGGTTGTTTCTATATTGTGCACAAAATGAATAGAAAATCTGAATCAACCATTAGATAGCATCATAAATGCAGAGAACTATGAAACATATATATGAAACAATTGACATAATATTGGAAAACAATAACATATTTAGAATAAAAACATTTGTATGTAACATAGGTTTGTCTTTTTTTACTCTTTCCAGCCAAGTTTAAAGGTAAATGGATGTTAGGAGAACTACCACTGCTATTTGAAAGATCGTTGTGATATAGATGGTCACATCAAGTAGAAGAGTTGAAAATAAATTTAGACTGACATCCTTGGCAGAAGGAAGAGAGTTTGTGAGTAAAATCATTATCCGTGAGAATGATATCAGGTACTAGCGTTGATTGTTCGTACTTTACCTATTTCAACAAGGTTTTAATCCTAGTGTAAATTCATCTGAATAATATTTTTACGTTTCTAGCTTAACACTACCAAACTTCACTACTGATTAAGTGGGTGACTACTGAATCGATGCAATGTTATGTATTTCCATATGTGTTTCGGGGCAGCTTATTTGTTGCATTGAAATTTGCCAAACCCTATGCAATTACTTATGCATGTCTGATTTATTAAGTTTTCCAGTGATGTGCACGTTGAAGGATTGGAAATATGAATACATACAAATGATTTGCATTGAAACCTGGGGAGGAACGGACTGGCCGACAAGAGCTGGAAGTGGTTTTATCAAATTATTTCAGTGGCAGATGGACGACCCAGTGACTAAGTCAATCTTTCAGTTCTCATCTCAAAAGTGATTTGAATATAAGATGTGTTGAGATAAATGTGTGTCTCAACCTGTTTCCAGCGGTGGATGACTAAAACTGTTGATCGTATGAAGGAGATTTTAACATGCAATGCATTTTGCATGTATGCAGTTAACGGTGGATCTGTTCACGGAGGTGGTTGCATTGTTTGCAACTACCGTCAATAATTAATAGAATCTATGTTACAACGCAGTTAACTGGCTACTTGAGTGGTAGTTGTTTTGGTTCGCATGAAGTGAACAATCCTATCAACGCTTGATTGCATTGGTTTTAACTCAGTTTTATACTTTGAGTTTGCTTTGGATATTGCATGTCAGAAGTTATCTCTGATTGCTGTTGAAGAGAGAATACATTCTATGCCTTAGTGTATTGAGCAGAAAAAGAGTTGAGAATTTTCTGAGACACCGTTATGCTATTTGTTGAAGATTGGTGAACATCCGAGGAAGCTTAGTGCTGATATTGTATTGTAATTGTTTGTTATGATAATACAAAGTACCTGAGGTTTTCCCATGTAAATATGTGCGTTATGAAATTATTTTTTTACGCATGTATTTGAATGTGTTTCTTTCATTGTAACAGTTTAAAGATTTGTATGAATCTGCACCATCTTCCCAACATAGATTAGTGTTGGAAGCATTGTTCGCACCTTTGCTTCCTTTCAGTTGATTTGAATATAAGATGTACATTAAACAATCTTCTAATAATTAGTCATATATTTTCATTGCAAAGAACAAAGAACTTCACTGCCCTGCAGCTCTTGATAAAAAATTTCATCCCCATGCTCGGTTAAAAAAGAGAAATGACTGAATGTAAAAAAATAGTTAAAAACTGCCTGCAAATCACGAAAAAGTTATCCAAATCTGCCCAAAACTGAGATTAAAACGTGCGGAAAAATTGCCCTTTCTTTAAGAGTTCACGGGTGAAAAAGGGTAAAAACCCTCTGTTCATGACTTATTAGAAAAATTGTAAAACTCATTACATTGCTAAATGGCACACGTCCTATGTGTCAAGAATCCAGAGTGATCGCATGGAACTGTTTGGATAGCCTAAGAAAAGGAAAAGTTTCATTTTTCTTATTATTAGTGAAAATATAAAGAAATCATACTAGATCTAAAATTATTGACAACCATTAGCTGGATTAGGCCACGAGACAAGAGTAGGAACAGAATTCAAAAATCCAGTTGATGGAGAGTAGCCATTGTTCATCCCTTCTGGCTGATGAGGAGGAGCTGTAGAAGTAAGCACATTTGCCTGAGATGGTGGTGGTGGAGGTGGAAGAGGAGCTGAAGAAGAAGCTAGAGGAAACCCATTGTTCGGGTGAGTTGAAGAAGAAAGCTTACTGCCAGTGCCATTACCAGAATCAATTGCATCATCATCATCTTGGCTGAAATCAATATCATGATAAACAGGATTGGCTAAGCATGTAACTACAATAGTAACTGGAACAGCTGCCCAAAGACTGTCTCCAAAAATGTGTCCCGAGATCTGCCCTTGAGGACCTTCCAGAGTTGCTGACAAACTGCTTGAAGGAAGGTTCCAGCTGGGAGGCATAAAAGAACCCCAAAGCTTTTTCAACTCAAAGGCACCTGTCAAACTTCTGGGGGGTAGTACAACTCCTCCCTGATACTCACATTGGATTTTCACATTGTTTACTGCCCCACAAGCTCTCAAAATGGAGATTCCGACCTCGTTCCTTTTGCTGAACTCACCCAAGTAATGGATTATGTTAGACCCTCTTTGCAAGTTGAGGGCAAGAGGTGTGGCTGCAAGTTCAAAACCCCCCACCATAACAGGGGCTTTGGCTTTGTTTTTAGAACCCAGAGGACGTCCCCTTCGCTTCTTTTGCTTGTCTAAACCCCCTTGTGTAAAGTCCCAGCTTCTCTTTTTGCTATTTCCATTATCATTGTCTTCTGAGAATTGGTTTTTCCTTCCATTAATGGCATCTGCATCAATTCCTACCATACTTTTAGCTTTGGATATACAGTCAAAAACAAGAAAAAAACAGTGAAAGATTCAATTCAAGAATGAATTTTACAAAAATAAACAGACGAACAATAAAAAATTTAAAATATATTTGTATGAGAAAAGGTTGTCCAAAGGAAATTTTGGACTATTAGGAAATGTACTTTCCGTGCCCTAGCTTGGTGACCAGAGGCTATTAATAAGGAAGTACTAGCTTTATCTTATCCATTTAAGAGAACATAAAGGATAGACTGTAATCTGAAGTACCTTCTGTCTAACCCTTGTGGACACTCACCTATATGGAGGAAGTGCATCAGATCTTATATACATCTTGTATGTGAGAAAGGTGCAAATGTTTGGGGGTCATTTTGGAGAACTAGGATAACCTCCTTTTCATCTTCTTTATCATTTTCCAACCTAGCAGTTATTTATTCACATAAACCTAAATGCCTCTAGAACTAAATTTGTCTCCTTGATTTCAACATCATATTCCATCACCTTGATTATTCAACCAACCCTCTCTTCACTCAATTCCTTTCTTAATAAAAATTTACTTGATGCTTGGATGAGCAACCATTAGATGAATCTTGTTATTTGAAAATAAATGTCTAATTTTTTTTAAGACCTCTAATAACAAGTACATGATTTCCAACAAAAAATAACTCTCTTCATAACCTTCCAAAACTTGGCTAAAGAAGGCTATTGGCTGCTCCAAACCTTCTTCATTTTTGTGTATTAGCATAGCTGAAATAGTATCCATGTATCCAAAAGCTTATAAGATTAAATCCTCAAAAAAACTAGGATTTATGAGTGTGGGTTCTACTACTATGGCTTCTTTGATAGCCTCAAAACTCCTCTTCCTTTCCCTTATTCAAAATTACATGTTTTTCCTTAACATGGAGATTAGTGGTTTCAAAATATTTGTAATATCTAATATGAACCTCCTTACAAAGTTAATTCTTCCTAGGAAAATTTGTAAACCTTTCTTGTGAATTGGCAAAGGAAAAGCTAAAATGACACTTACACTTTCAGGATCAATAACAATCCCATCCTTCAATACAACATGACCAAGAAGCTTACCTTCATAAACATAAAAAAATCATTTTCTAGGATTAAGTGAGATGGTAAACTCCCTACACCTATCAAAAATATTCTTTAGGTGAGAAAATGATCTTTAACATCCTTTGAAAACACAATTATATCATCAAGATACACCAGTATAATCTTGTTCATTAGTCTTTGGAAATCCATTTCTATGGTTCTTTGAAATTTTCCCCCTACATTGGACAAGCCAAAGGGAATTTTCCTATATGCCATGGTTCCCCATGTAGTGGTGAAGGTTGTTTTAAATTGGTCTTCTTCCTTCACCAAGATTTGATTATAACCAAAATAACCATCAAGAAGAGAGAACCGCTATGAACTTGAAACAACTTGTAATATTTGTTCCATTGAGGGAAAATGATAATGATCTTGTAAGGAGTCCCTATTCAAGTCCATAAAGTCAACACATAGTCTAATCTCTCTATTATTTTTCTTATAGGTGCTAAACTTGAGACCCAAGTTGTGCATTTTGATAGGGAATATAATGATGGACCCTCTATCAACTTGTTCAACTCTTTTTTAATAAGGGGTTCTAGTTTAGGATTCAAGGGTATTTGCTTTTGCTTTACAAGTTTAGCATTAAGCTCTATTTCAATGGTGTGTTGTGCAAGATTAGGGTCAAAAAAATTTAAGTCACTATATTTCGAAGAAAAATATCACTATACCCTTGACACAACTGAATAAAAGAATGATTTTGTTTTGTTGTACATTCTTTGCCAAGTTTTAGGAGTTTTTCCTTAAAGATGGTAACTTCCTCATAGTTTTCTTGCTTGAATTTCATTCTAACTCTTCCTTTTTTAACTTGATCATCAAAAATTAAAATGGATTCCAAAATGACCAAAATGATTTTAGTTGTATGATTTGCTCACCATACTATAGCTGCAATTTTTCTTAGTACTAGTTGCAAAGTCAACTTCCTCTTGCAAAAAAATAACAATTTGTTGATCACTATCAAACACTTACCAATGAACATTGTTATCAAGGATAGAGGGTTTTACCACCACCTTGACATACTGCTATACCCTTCTATTGTTGACATCACTTGGAATATCATATTGATATCCTATTGCAACCAACCTATCAACATACTTATTCTTTGTTCTAGGTATGGAAAACACATTAATAATATCAAATTCCTCAATTATATACCATACCCTATGGTTGTAATACAATAAAATCATTTTTTGTCACATGTAAACCTCTTACCTGATTAAAAATCAGCTCACTATCACCAGACACTTGCGAACAACCAATTTTCCTGTTTATTGCCCATTGAAATCCATGAATAAGGGCCTCATATTTAGTCGTGTTATTGTTATAGCTAAAACTAAATCTAAAAGATGAATAATACTTATCATCTTTTGAAGATACTATCATTGCACCTCCACCAACTCCATTCTTGCTTCTTTCCCCATCAAAATACATCTACAATAATTCTTTACATTGTTGCTCACATTGTTGTTCATCACTCTTCCCAATATTAGGAACAACAAAATCTTCTTCATGCATCAAATAAAACCCAAAACCTACCTCCTCTACATGTTTCCATGGATCAACCTCATGACTTTCTGCTACCCACTCATCAAGTATTAGATCATGTATGCCTTATGTCTTCATGTTAGTTTCTTAGACAACAAGATGTTTGTCTTGGTCAAATATAGTGCAGTTTGCATTAGCAACACTAGAGACATAAGGTTCAATATGATTTTTGGAAATGAGTTTTGATTTTATGATAGCTTTGGTACCATACCTTGTCATAAATAACATATGTGACCAAGCAAATGACAAGTAACCACTTATCTTTGTTGTGAAATCCCTAGAAAAGCATAAAGTGAAGTAAGGTGGGAGGTGTATCACAAAGATATCTTGTGCAATTAAGAAACTTGTATAGGTATACAATGTTAGGCTCAATCCTTTCATGAACCCTACATGTTATTGACAGTTTCCCCATCTATTTGTACTACTCCCTTGGCAAGTGGCTCATAGTCAAGACCCAACTTATCAACAATTTGTTTTGGCATAACTGAACTACTTGAACTTAAATCTATCATGCAATTATGGACTAGGTGATTACAAATGATTAAAGAGACATAAAATGTGTAAGAACCCTCACGTCCTTGTGATGGAATTTTAATGCAATTGCGGTAACTTTTATTTGTATTTTGAATGGTATATGATTTTTTGTGATTTTTGATATGTAATGCCAAGAAGAAAACACAAGAAAAGATATGCAAAAGCAGAAAATAAACTATAGCAACAAGAAAACTAAATTTTCATTAAAAGCATATAATTATTTTAGGTATTTTACATCACTTTCATACCCAAATGATAACAATAGGAAAAGTGTTCAATTCAGAACTTTTGGCAACAACATAAGAAATCTGGAAATGAATAATCTGCAACTAGAGTATGGATTTTATCCACCTTTGAAGCCCTTGTGAATGCTCTATCCAGTCTGGACGCCCAATAAGGATGAGAAAACAATGCCAAAAACCAAGTGATTTGGTTAGGAGAGAACACACCCAACCTTAAGGAGTTGTACGAATAGCTCTCGACAGTTGGTACAGCCTCATAAATGCAGTAGTACAACCAAGTTTGGTTTATCTCAACAATGAATGAACACAACAATCAAAGTCTTCAAGTTTTACAAAAGAAACCCTTTAATTATGCTCAAAACCCTGTAGAAATCTTCACCAATATGCCCATTGTTGGTTCTTGGATGAAGACAATCTAATTTACAACCTTCAGAAGTTATTTCACAACCTCAAAATGCTTGAATCTATGAGAGTATTCATTCTCAAAGACCATATAGTTGCAAAAACTCTAGCTCTTCTTCTCTCTGAGCAATTTCTCAAAAGCATAAGTATTGAAAATGATTTCAAATCAATTGAATATTTCCTTATGATGGATTTATATAGCCTCCCATAAAGAGGTTGATCACCAAAAAGCACTTTTTAATTCATTTAAATGTAAAATCAAATGTGCACTTTAAATTTACTAAATATCTCCTCAAAGTGGGCGCCCAATTAATTAATCATTAAAGAACCTTTTTATGTCTCATGGTCCCATTGGACATAAAGTACAATTATAAACTTTATAATATGCTTTTATAATATTTAATTATCATTAAAGTCACTTTTAATGATAAAAACTCCTTTAATAATCATTAATTCACCCTACCAACTAAACCCCGGGGATCAACACTGCATCCAGACACATCCAGGTGCCTTACTATAAATAGTAACACTAGACTTCACTAATTAGGTGACTTACTATAAATAGTAAGTGTGCTTATCTGAGTCCCAAATCCCCTACCAAGGCCAATCCCGAACCAAACTATGCTCTGGAGAAGAAAACAACCAGATAACTTCCAAACAAGACCCTCTAACCATCAATATTAGACTACGAGGGTCAAATAATAGGCTAAACAATGAGATACTGACACGAGAAAAAATGGGGACATTACAAAATGGTGGTAATTTGACCTCTTTAGCTTGATGTTCATTATTGGGTTGGGGTGTGTTTGTAAGTACAACTTCAGAATGGGTCTTCAAAAGGCTCATTTGACACTCAAATAAAACAATGCAAATTGCAAGAGATAATTTTTTAATAAAAAGTGAGTCCTATATTGACACATGCTAACATTAAATTTCTTCATATGCTTTAGAATATTAAATGGGATTGTACTGTTTTTTCCCTTTAGGGATAGTAGTATCACCTTGATCTTGGGTTGGTTGGGATTAAATGCTTGGGCACTCCTTGTTTGCTACAACCTGATCCCTTTGTAACATTTGCATATTTGATGTGTTAGATGGGCCAAAATCACCTTGGTTTTCTTGAAAAGCATAAAAATGCACCTTATAAGCTAGTTGTATTGAGTCTACTGCTCTCTTCTTTTCCCTTGTGTTCATTGCAATTGAAGAATAGGCTTGATTTACTCCACATAACTCTTCTCCTTGCTAATTTAGCAATGTTTCATCATTATGTGCATGCTCTTAGATATCTCCTTGCTTCAATTATGCCTCATGAATGGTATTTGGATGCAAATTTGAATTTTTTTTCACCATCAAGGCCTAATTTATCACACCATTTGAGCATGTGGACTAATTATGTGGCTAGTTACAAGGAAAAAACCACTCAAATTCTTGTGCCAAGATGTTTTGGATAGGAGACAACTCCCTTGAAGTACTTACATCATTGGGATTGTAATTTTGAAAAGGTCTTACATGTAAAGCTTGCCTTTGGCCTTGGATATTTGCTTGATATGCCTATTGGGCTAATTATGCTAATATGAAGCTTGGGAAAGCTTGTAATTTTGGTTTTATTACATCTTAAGATTTACCAACTCGTTCCCAAAATTCTAAAGAAGGATTTTTATTTCTTGGGTAGGAACTTGGTTGATTGTGGTTGCTATAGGGTAAAATGTAGGTGTTTGAGGATGCACAAAGAGCTATTTTTTTGTAAAATTGGGCATAGGAGGCCTTGGTGCAATATTACCCATAGATTGATTCATTCCAAAGATATCACTATTTAATAGCCTAAAAAATATAAGAAATTGGATTCTAGAAATGGTCTCACCATTTGAGGAATTCTATCCCAAGTTCTCTAGAATCTAAAATTGAAGTCCACAATGTGTTCATGTGGAGATTTTTTGATAGTAAAAAACTGCTCTTGCAAGGACAAATGGTCTAATTTTCTCTAATTGTCTACACATTTATAGTTGATCTTAGGTTGTAATTGAATTGACTCTCAAACCTCTGAACTATTGTAGAGTCTTCCCCTTCAATGAGGTAACCAATAACCTACTTGCAACTTTTTCTTCTATTATATTATGGATTTAAAAAATTAGCTACATATTTGATGCACTCAACAAGGGTGATTTGATCTTATCTAGTGAATAATGGGATACTCTTGAGGGCAGCCATGGGGATTTCATCATGTTGTGCTAGATTCAATAGGCTACACCAATTAAATGGGACAAAGGCTAAATTCTTAGGTGTAACCGTTTGAAATATATATATTTTTGTTTATATGGACAATAGGTATCTTAGGCTGTGGTAATCTATTTAGAGGAGTTGTAGACTGCGCTCTAGGAGATGGGGTTACATAACTTATATCTCTTGTCCTTGGTGGAGATAAAGATTGTCTATTTCCTTTTCTTCTTGTAGTAGGAAATGATAACTAAGTGTATTGGAAATTACCTTTGAAAAATTCTCTAGTATGAACCCTTGGCATAAATTTTAGGTTTAGGTGGACACAACTAGATGGAAGTGGTAGAGCCTGAATATGAGCACTTGATGGAGTAGGATGAAATGTTTTTTAGGGGTTTTTGAAGTCACATACAAGTCTTCCTTAACCAAAGACTGAAGCAAGGATAACAAGTAAAAAGGAAAGATTATGACATCCAATTCCTAAAATAATTAAGCATGGGAAGATGATAGAAGTAAAAGCATTTGAATCTTCCTTCAACCGCGACATACTTCATGAGAAGGAAAAATACCTTGTCCCACAACTATGGGAGCATATCTCTATCAAACCATATGTACATAACTTCATTTGAGACTCACTATTTTTCAAAAAATAGGTTCATTCTTTCTATGTCAAGCACCTTACTATGCATGTTGAGTTTTTGACCTTTACAAGACAAGCTAGTAGCTTGGCCTATAATTTCCTCACTAAATTTAAAAGAAATGGCCCTCATTATAACCTAGTGTTTGTTCTAGGCACTTGCAAATTGAATGGAAAGACTCTCATCATGTCCATTGAGACATTCTAAAAATGGAATAATCCCCCATTCTACGCAAATGCACCACAACAAAGGGTCATTTTAAAATTTCTTATAGGATCCCAACTATATTTGCACTCTTTCTCCACCCTTTTTTAATATTCCATGGGATACTCACTTTGATTCTCCAACATCTCAAGTAATTGAAATTTATTCCCAAATTAGCCAAAGCATCTACAACATTGTTTCCCTCCCTATATAAAGATGAGAAAGCACATAATTGTCAAAGCCTATATGAATGTCATGGATAATATCATTGATACCCAATTCCACCTCAACCTTCCCATCCACCAATTCTATTATGAGTTTGGAGTCACCTTCAATTTGCAAGTTTTTTATCCCTAATGAGGGTAATTTTAGCCCCCCATAGCATAGCCAAAGTATTAGCCACATTGCTAGTTTTCACCCCAAACCCCCCTAAAATCCCACAATGAATTCACAACTAGGATATTTAGTAATACCTCCACCACTTTCCTAACCTGGGTTGACTTTAGCAGCCCCATCAAAATTTAACTATCCCCAATCCACTGGGGGAGGTTTCTCTTTAGTATTTTGACATGCTATAATTCTAGAGTTGTCAATTCTAGAGGGGTCCAAGGGTAATCCCCACCTGTTGCCAATAATAATTTTTGGAGGTTTTTGGGTGAAACTCAAAATTTTCTAATTGCTAATAGACATTTTCAACAAGTAGCTTAGAGAAATCTCTAAACACCCACTTAACATTTTTTTCAAAATTTCAAAAAATTATATTATTCCTTTCTTTTGATATGCCTCAACATATATGGGGAGGAATGTTACTCCTATTAGGTCTATGCGTTTTCCACCTTGCATAATGTTATAATATAATATTTTATTATTATGTGGTGTACTTAGGAGATCTAGGGATGCATGCATCACATGAGTTAGCATTCCTGGGGCCACTTTATGTGTTGTATGTAATACTGTGATAAATATTTAATGTGGGTTACACATTGGGATAATATTTAATATTGGGAAAACTTAGTAACAAAATATAAATGTAGGGGTGAATTGTTTTGTAAGCTCATGGTATTAGTCACACGGTTTCATGTAATACCACTTGATGGTTTTGTGTGAGCTTATGTTTGTAAAGACATAAGATCATGCATATTTTTTGAAGTTTGGATGGCTTGGCTATTTGGATAATGGGTGAGAGCATCTCTTGTTAGCATTTGTGAGGTTTGAAGCATGGAATGGGATGTGTGGTTAAATTCTTGTTCACATGGAGTGCTTGTAGAGGGCTTGATATTTCAAAGGTGTTTATGGAGATTCTAAGATATACTGTAATCTTTATTTTTGAATAATACATGAGTGATGGATGCTTTTGGATGTTGTGATTTTCCCTCTTGAGGGTCTTCTCAAGGTATATATTGTGCCATATTTAATCGTATGTTGTCTATTCTTTTGTATATGGATTGTAAATACTTATTTCCATATATTTCTCTATTTGGGTTATGTGGAAATTATCTTGGGTGGATGCATATTTCCTTTCAGTTCCATGGCTCCCTAACCAAGGGGTGAGTGTAAGGAAATTTCCAATTTATAATAAATCCATTTATACTTTCAATCATAGTCCAACTGATTCTCAAATTTTGTAGATATACACCCCATATGTCCTTAGATAAAGTATAGTGAAGAAGCAAGCACGACATCATTTCCTCTTTTTTGCATAAAACACAAATATTAAGGATTCGAAAACCTCTTCTTTTTAAATTATCCTGGGTTATATTTTATTGTGATCTTCCTTCAACCAATATAAATTGAATTTTGGTATGAGACAATAATTCTAGATGTTATTCCAAAACTATTGTAGTTTTCATTGTCTAACAACAAACCGTAAGAAGATTTGACTGTGAGCTTTCATCTTCTATCCCCTACCCAATAAAACCCATCCTCATTCAAAAATAAAGGGATCCTTATCAAGTGAATTTTATCTTGAAGCGTGTGAGATTTTTGGATGAGATACCTGTTATTATTACAATAATATTCAATTTTACTTCATTATTGAACACCATCATTCCCCATAAGATAATCAACAACCCACCTTAAAAATTAAATTTTTGCAACATTCCAAGTCACTGAAAAAGTGATGATTATTCAAAGGCTGGTCTAAAACCCAAGAGTCCTCCCAAAATCCAATTCTACAACCATTCCCCAACTTCCACTTTAAGTCCAAATGAATAAGGTTTTTGGATTTGAGGTGTTGTTCCATATCAAAGAACCATGAGGATACCTAGGTTTAGTGAGATTCTTGATTAATTGAGTGTTGTTTAAGTATTTGGGTTTCATTTTTCCACACAAATCCTTAGTATTCAAAAGGAGATCCCAACCAAACTTATACATAAGGGCTTTGTTGGTAAAACAAATATTTCTAATGCTTAGACCCACACAATCCTTGGGAAGACAAAATTTATCTTAGCTTATGAGGGCCATTCTTTTCTTTTCTTTTGTTGTAGACCATAGAAAATTCATTTAAATATTTTCAAATTTATCAACAATAAAAATTTAGGGATCTTGAAAAAAATGAGGAAACAAACAGGGATGCCTTGCAAGGAAGCAACAAGAAGTTGAAGTTTTCCAACGTGATTCAAGAGTTTATGGTGCAGGAGCACCCAATACACACATTTTCAAAATTCAACATTAGTAGGAAGGCATTAGGGAACTAGGGGGTATTTGAGTCATTTCATGATTGAATAAGGCCTTTGAGCCCATTAATGATTTAATTAGGGGTATTTGATGTTATTTAGTTCTAAAAATACAAAATGTTGCATAATAATGTACTTATTGTCAACAAATTGTTAAAATTGCAAAACTAGGCAATTAGGGGTCTAATTGGTAAAAAGTTGGTTTCCAACATCCAACTAATTAAAATTTCAGTTGGAGGATGTTGGGAAGGGTTTTTTGATGTTAAATAAGCCTCTCATGGTTGAGGCATGGTTGTTGAATCATTTTTTTTGAAGTTCTAATGAAAAAGTGGTTGTTTTCTGGAAATTTTTGTGTGTAAATTTGCTGCTAAAACGCGTGGTACGACCTTTGTACGACTTGTACGGGCTCAACCCTGTTATGGTTGGAAAGAGGAGAGAGTATCAAATTTCATTTGAAAGTGGTTTGGTTAATTTTCATTGAGTATAAGTGGAGATATCTTTGTTTTAGCAGCAACAGGTCAAAAAACCCTCAAAACTAGGGCTTGGCCAAAAAAATGCTTCTATCTTCCACTCCCACGGTGTATAGTTGCTAATTTCTTGTGGGATGGAAGGTATTTATGCATATTTTCATATTTTCAATGTTTTGGAGAATGGATAAATGTGTGGGGAAAGTTACAAACTGATCTAGGCCTAGTATCTTCATGTGACAGGCCTAGCTTGTAAATCAAAAATATGAGTTTTGCTTGTTTTGAGAGATTTTTCTTCAAGGTGGCACTTAGGAATGATTGAAATGGTTTTAAGTAGCCTATAGGAGTTTGAAAAAAGGCTTTGTGGAGAAGGGGTGAGCCTAGGTAAACAAAAACTAGTCAAGTGCACTCAATTAGGCCTCTTGAGGATAGCGATAGGTTGGTCCATGGTTGCTTTTCTAACCACTATCAAGAAGTAATATTTTGTGGCCTTGTAGAGGCATAATATAATTGAATAAAAACAGTATTTTACATCAGATATAGGTTTGTGGGTGAGAATTAATTGGACTGTCCTACCAGGCAATGCTACAAGCAATTGGGGGTAAAGAGGCCTACTAGTTGAGGAATGAATTGATGGAGTTTCCTAAGTGCTGATCATGGCTATGGTGTTATGATTGTGGTCTGTTAGAGCATGTTTCAAGTGATTATAAGTCCTTTAAAAGTATGATATTCAAAAACCCTTTGTGTGTTGAGTTTTCCTTATAGAAGGACAAAGATTTGATTGTGTGTTGATCAGAGTATTTGAGAGAAGCACTCATAAAGAACTTATGCCATCTGAGATTGGTGTGCTTCCCTGCTCACTCTGCATCAGTTTACCCTTCCATTCTACTACTTTTTCTAAAGACTTTCTAAAACTATGTTCCAAAAGGAGGGTGTGACTGTTTAATAGTAAGTGGGAGCCCAAGATAAACACCTAAAAGAGTAGCCCAATAATAACCCAAAATAATAGTAACTTTCCTTTGTAACTCCAAGTTTGTGTTAAAAAAGTAAATCAAACTTTTCTCATAGTTGATGCACTAGCCAAAAATTATAGCATCTAGTTTTTTAAACACATATTTCATTCCTTGCTTCCACCACAGATGTTTTTCCAAATAGTATAGTGTTGTCAACAAATTGTTGGATAGTCGAAGTGTTAAGGGAAGTGGCAGGTTTGATTCCCTTAAGAGCTCCATTATCAAGTAATTTTAAAAAATATCTTTCCATGATTTCAACTATCATTATAAAAAGATATGGGGATATATAGTCTCCCTATCTAATCCCTCTTTTAGCATTGAAGAAACCTTTGGGCACTCAATTGACAAGCATTGAATACTTAACTATAGACACATTCTTTTATAAGGCTGATGATCCTCTCATGAAAGCCAATTTTTTTAGAACTTGGAATAAGAAATTCCAAGACACTTTATCATATGCTTTAGAGATATCAAGTTTGAAAACCATACTAGTGAGGTTAATCGTATCCATGGAATGCATTATTTTTTTATTGGAGACAATAACATCAAGGATTTTATGACCTAGCACAAAAACAATTTGGCACCCACTAATCATTTTTCCCAAAAAAGGTTTTAACCTATTCACAAGAATTTTAGAAAATATCTTATAAAAAATATTACGAAAGTTGATGGGTCTAAAGTCAGAAATTTCTAAAGGTTCTGGATTTTTGGGAACAAGAGCAATAAAAGTATTATTGAGTTGTTTTAGCAAATTCCTAGATCTAAAGAAATATTTAGCTACCATAAAAACATCAAACATTACAATATCCCAAAATTCCTAGAGAAAAGTAGGTAAACCCATCTGGGCCAGGAGCCTTATAAGCCCCCATGGATAAAGCAGTAGCCCTAACTTCCTCAGAAACAAGCCTCAATAGAAGAGTATTTTCTTCACAAGATTAAGTTGAAGGGATGTTGTCCAACAATTGATCTTGATAGTGACATGTTCAATCATAGAATATTGAAATTACTCAAAAGTAATTTATCATACATGTTCATCAAAAGTACCCATAACTCCTTTTTCTCAAACAAACCTAGAAATAGTATTCATCTTCCTATGTTTTAAAGTAGATAAGTGGAAAAAAGAAAAGTTTTTGTCCCCTCTTTCAACCATTAGATCCTATACTTCTTCTAGAATACCTGTTTTAAGTATTAGTCTAGTCTTGATGTAAAGAGTTCTTAGCTTTGACATTTTACTCAACTATATCTCCATTGACCATTCTTGTCTAAATATCCTTTAGTTTTATAGTTAGATATTCCACTAGTACAAAAAAATAATATATGATTTGTGAATGGTGATCCTAGACCTACACAAACACAAGAAACAAACACAATTAGTTCCATATGCAAGTTAAAACCATCATTCCCCATGAAATTAATTTAAAATGCAAAGAACAAGAAATGAAATTAAGGACACAAGTAAAAACTATGAAATCCTATTCTATACAAGCAACTCTCAATCCCATGGGGGAATTGGTGCCATTTTGATGTGGAAAATGGCCCTTTCCCAACTCCTATGCAAGCTTGATGAAGATTGATCCACTTGATGATGATGAACAATGTGTTCCTTGATGAGATCTACAATAACCTAGCTATGATGATAGAAAATGTTGTGGAAAAGGATGAATTTAGCTCCAAATGTGAAGATAGTAACTTTGCTCTAAGTTGTGGATCCAAAATGAGTATTAGGTGGAATTTGAAATTTGTGAAATGACAAGATGTGAATGGAGGAAGGTTGAGCACATTTTGATGAATGTGCCAATAAATGATATTAGGTGGAATTTGGAATTTGTGAAATGATAAGTTGGAGGGAGAAAAGAATGAATTGAATGCCACTTGGCTCAGTGCACAAGGATATGTAAGAGGCATTGAATGCCTTGTTGGAAGGACACATCCCTTTGGAGGGATTTTCAAATTTGGAGGAATATTCCCTTTTATGCCATGTTGAGGGAAATTAAAAGAATTAATAAATCAAAAGAAATGATTTATTGTGCAAGTTGCAAAATCTAGAGGATTTAGGTGATTAGGATTACATTTAATCAAGTTTGATTAATTTAAGTGAGGAGATTAGATGATTTGACAATTTGACTTAGACTTTTGGATTAATTTAAATCAAAAGGAGAGGAAAATGATTTTAAACTTAATTAAATAAAGTTTGATTTATTTAATTAAAGATGATGTTGTTAGTTTTAAATCAAATAAAGATAAA
Source organism: Sequoia sempervirens (assembly GCA_007258455.2). Lineage (NCBI taxonomy): Eukaryota > Viridiplantae > Streptophyta > Pinopsida > Cupressales > Cupressaceae > Sequoia > Sequoia sempervirens. The sequence continues at coordinate 266,922 of VDFB02135636.1, read as the reverse complement.
TTTATTTAATTTAAATGAGATGACTTTAGAGATTAATTAAATAAAGTGAATTATTTAATTAAAAGAGGGACTATAGGATTAATCAAATAAAATGATTTATTTAATTAAAAGGAGATGATGACTTAATTAGCTAAATTTGATCTATTTATTTAAGAGATGAAATATGATGAATTTAATCAAATAAAGGTTATTCGATTAAATGGTTAGTAAGGGGGGTAATTTAGGACGAACTAATGTTAGTGAAATCAAGATCAGGTGTATAGCATCAATTGGTACATTTTACGTGTCTACATGATTAAAAAAACTACTAAAAATTGTTTATAAATGACTAAGCATGGTCATGTGACCATTAGTAGTTTATTGCTAGTCATTTATAATGTGACCAAATTTATGACAACCATTTTTAGTCATTTATTGGTTGTTTAGATTGATGGATTTGGTAGTATATTTAGTCGTTAATTGAGTCATTGATTGTTGTTAACTGGTCACTTATTTTATCACTTTTATTCACTGATTTCCGTCCATTGGTAGTGTATTTAATTAGTCATTTTAATCATCATTTTGATCAATTTGGTAGTTTATTTAATTGTTTTTGTTCACTAATTTTTGTCAACTGGTAGTATATTGATACATTGTTTATTGATTTCATAATGATTATATTTAGTCATATTTATTCACTCCTTTGTCAATTGGTAGTATATTTAATTGTTTTTGTTCACTGACTTTTGCTTAAAAGTGTTAGAAATGAGACAATGCTTTTGAGGTTTAAACATAAAACATAGAAAAACATAATCAATCATTCATTTTCACATGATGAAACAACTATTAAGAAGGAAAAATATTAAAATTTTATTGGGAAAAGGTATTCTTACAATAGATACAAGACTTAAATATGTGTCTTTGCTTTGAAAAATGTGTTACAAAGTGTGTTTCACAGTGCTTTGACTGAGAAAACAGAGTTACAATGCTCTATTTATTTTGCTTATACAACTCCAAAACATGAAAGAACTACTTGAAAATTGAATCCTAAGGGTCCTATATCTCATCCCAAGCATGGGAGAGCATAGAGGAACTAAAATTGACTAAGTTCCCATGCTTAAAAATAGGGAAACCTATTTTATACGCACAAGAGGTCTTCTTGTCGGGACAACGAGGGATGAGACATTGATGGTGCTCTCATCCACCTTTGCCCCTACAGTTACATAAGTGATCATTGTGTCAGGGTAGTATGGTAATACATTGTTGGTCACCCATGTATCTGTTGTGCTTTGGTACTATGAAAAACACAACAAATCTGAATTGGGTATCCCAATCATGAGCTCAATGCTAGTGTTGGAAAATACTTAAAGGACCTGCACAGAAGGAAATCAGGATTCAGAACCACAAATTTCCAAGAAATGGTCTTTTGATTTACATTAAACTACTATGGAAAATGTTTGATGTGTTTCAAGTAACAACCTGCACGTTAGAGTCATAAATCCTTATCTTCTTGACATACACTAACTTCACCAACTGGGCTACTTTATTAGGAGTTGGAAGGTCATCCCCTACTCAACCATAGAAAATTCCCACTTCACTTCCTCCCGTGACCCCTAAAAATGAAGACATTAACCCTCCAATAATGTCAAAAGTCCAAAACCTTGTTGATTCACCCAACTCCCAGTTGAATTCCCTAGCAAATATCCTAGTTGTAGACCCCAATTTTAATTGAAATAACATAGATGTCAATGTTGAATAGAGGCTAAGAATGGCCAATGGAACCAAAGAAAGCACATAATCCAAAAAGTATGTAACATTAAGAGTGCCTAGTGCATCTCCAATACAGTAAAACAAAACAGAAACAAACAAAAATAGTTGCTAGGTTTGAAAGCATATTTTAAAGAAGACCCCCTTTTAAATATTATCAATTTTGTTAATGATAATATTAAAGGTTAGTAACCCTTATTTCATTACACATATAGTTGATCATTAGGTGTGCATGGTTGACCTTCATTCCCATGCTGGTCATCTTGAGGAAACCCTAAACATTATTACTAAGATGCCAATTAAACCTTTGGTGCCTATGGATCATCTATGAATATAGGCTGAGTATTCCAACAACACTAATTTTTTAGTTGGATCCTAAAAATGTTTCAACTTATGTTTCTTCTCTAAAACATCTATGCAGAAGTGGGTAGGTGTGGTGAGTTTTAAATAGTAAGGAGATTGATGAAAGATAGAGGAATTAAAAAGATACCTGCATGTAGTTGGATTGAAAGGCATAAAATGGTACATGTTTTTTGTGTAGGAGACAGATCACATCCATAAACATGGGAGAGTTATGCAAAATTGAAGAAATTGGCTTGGAAAATGAAGGCAATAGGGTATTTCTAGATTCAATACTTTTACTTAATGTTGTGGACTAGAAGAAAAAACAATCATTTATCTACCACCATAGTGAAAAGTTAGCAATTGCATTTGGTTTCTTAAACATGGCCCTTGGTACAACTATTAGAGTTGTTAAGAACCTTAAAGTATGTTCTAATTTTCACACTACATCTAAATTCATCTCTAATATTGTTGCAAGAGAAATTATTCTAAGAGATGTGAACCATTTTCATCATTTTAAACAAGAACAATGTTCTTGTGGAGAATATTGGTGATGCTAAATGAAACAATCTGAAAAATAGGCTTGCAATATAATAATGTGCACTACATCAAATATCCAATTTAATGAAGGGACATCCATAAAATCATAACAACAAGGATTTTTTTGTCATATGTTGTATTTACAAGTGCCCTGCTAGACATACATCAAAATGTGCAAACATAGAAAAGGAAAGTGAATTGTTTCAAAAAATGCCTCAAAGAAATGTGATATCATGGAAGGCACCCACTCTCCTGCAAACTCTTCAAGTAATGCCAACGGTGATGTGAGAAAGCATGACTTTAGGATTTCCCACATCACCATGAAGGCTAGTGACAAACTATGTGGTGTTGCGGTGGAGGCATATAGTGATGCTTTCAAAGGTTGAGGAGTTGGGCTTTACACCCACCGATTGCATTTTCTTGAAATTTTCTAAGGAATTTTCAAAAAAATCCATTTTCAACATATCCTTTAATCATGACATTCCATGATATCACATTTCTTTGAGGCATTTTTTGAAACAGTTCGTTTGCCTTGTCTATGCTTCCACATTTTCATGTATGTCTAGCAGGGCACTTATAACTACAACATATGACAAAAAATTCTTGGTTGTTATGCTTTGATGGTTGTCCCTTCCTTATTACTAGATATGTGATGTAGTACACATTATTATAGTGCAAGCCTATTTTTAGATTGTTTCATTTAGCATCACCAATATTCTCCACAAGAACATTGTCCCTATTTAAATTGATGGAAATGGTTCAAATCTCTCAGAAAAATTTCTCTTGCAACAATCTTGGAGATGGATTTAGATGCAGTGTGAAAATCAAAACATACTCGAAGGTTCTTAACAACTCTAATAGTTGTACCAAGGGCCATGTTTAACAAACCAAATGCAATTGCTAATTTTTTTCTATGGTGGTAGATAAATGATTCTTTTTTCTTCTATTCCACAACATTAAGTAAAAGTATTGAATCTAGGCATAGGCAAAACATTTATCATTATAAGTTTTTTGTTTCCTATGCCTGAAGCATGAGAAATAATGATTTGAATTTTTGAATTTTTAATTCTAAAGTCATTTTTAAACCATGCAAGAGAGCTTGTGCTTCTACTGAGTTTTTTGAACCAAAGGGGAGATGTAGTGATTTTGCACATATGTAAGAGACCATACTGTCTTGGATAACAATTCCAACTCTTGAGCTTCCTGGGCTTCCTTTTGATGCACCATCAAAGTTTAATTTATGAAAACCAATCAGTGGGAGGATCCAAGAAATCTTATATCTGTCAACTTTTGGTTTTGGTTGATGAAGAGAACCCTTAAAAGGAATTACCAACTATTTCCATTGCTTCAAAATCTATGAATACCAATCAGTGAAAACTTATCCTACATATTTAGATTTTTATACATATGCATTAGTAACCTCTGATACTAATCTCTCTATCTTTAAAAGTAAGTGTTCCTTTGTTGTTGATTCCTTTCTAAAGATTCTTTTATTTCTCTCCAGCCATATGCACCAAATAACAATTACCGAGAATATCCTCCAAATACAGGCAAAAAGAGAGGTTTTGTACAAGATGGGCCAACTTGTAAATAATTCCCATAAGGTATTTTGCAAGGGTGAGTACCAATTCATCTTTCTTTGAAAGAAGTGCCAATAGGAATAAACAAAGGGACATTGGACTAGGAGATCTGATCTAGATCTTCTAGTGAATTTTCACACATGATACATTTGAAGGGGGCTAAGATGTTCAAGAGTGATAATCTATCACTAGTTAGTATCCTTTTCTTTAGATCCAACCAAGAAAAGTAGCATGTTTTTGGAAGTACCATAGAGTTCCAACAGAATGATAAAGCTCTATGAGTTTCTACCCGCTCCCCACTATTGATGATTGATTTGTAGCCTTGATAGACTATGTAGTTTCTAGATTTTGATGGAGCCCAAAAAATATTATCAGGATCATCTAATTTGTAAACAATCTTATCTTCTAGGATAGATTGCAGCCTTGATTCTTGATCCATGGGAATGGAGGTACTGGAGAGGTCTTTCCAAATTATTCTACCAATAATTTCATCAACACTATGGAAGTAATCCTTAACTCTTGTGCCCGAGTTGGTTGAGAGATAATCTTTTGTGAGTTGAAGTTCATGGATTGTGTTCAATGGAGGATGACTATTCCATGATTCAATCCAAAACAAAGCCTCATTCCCATTTTATACTTCTTGTAGACATCTAAATTTAATCACTTCCATATGATTAAATTTACTGTATTTCCATCTATCGAGTTAATATTAATTTATTAAATTAATATTACACCTTTTGTCTCATAGCGGTAAAGTATTTAATTTAATAATTAATACTTTATCTTTCACTTTATTCCTCTCTAAATTAAATAAATACGCTAATTTATTTAATTTAGTCATTTTTCCCCTTTTGATTTAAAATCAATTTAAAATTCCTCCCTTTCTCTCTCCTTGTCACATCCTCTATAACCTTGCCCTAATCTGAATTAATTTAATTAATTCATGATTATGATGTGCATCCTCTTAATCAGAGATTAATGTCACATCCTCCTACATTTTCCACCTGCCTCTAATCTTCCATTAATTAACCTAATCCAATCTTTGTACAACCTTAACCAAGGTCATTAGATAGATTTAGCACCACTTTTTAGCCAACCTTTGCATTTACCTTCTTTTGGAATTGACCCCCTTTCCCATGTGAATTTTTAATTCACATTTATTTGTTCTAGATTCCTCTCTTTTATATGTGAATTTTTAATTCACATTCCATTCTTCCAAGGCTTCTAGAACCTTGGACTTCTCACAATCTCCACATGTGACCAAGTCCCACCTTTTTGGAGCCCACCTTTTACCCTCTAGATCATCCTAGGAATGTGAATTTTTAATTCACATTTATATCCCCAACCACCTTTTCCTTTTCCCATGTAGATTTTTGAGGAATTCCAAAATTCCTCAAATGTCCCTTTCACTCCCACTTGGGGACAAGGAATCCCTTTTTGAGGAAATCTCCTCACTCCCCAAGGTGCATGTCCTTCCTCCACCTCATGTACCTTTTTGACACCTCACTCACACCTCATCTCTCCTTGTCCACTTCACCCTCCACATGTCAAGATGTGAGGGCTTGTGGGTTCTCAACCCACCATAGCCCTTCATCTTGGCCTTGTTGGATGCATCTCAACCGTTGAATTCTCTAGAGAATTCAAATTCTCCTATAAATACCCCCTCCTTAAGGGCATTTTCAACACTTTGTATTTTCATAACTACATGTTGCCAATTTGCATCATTTGCCATCATTTTAGCCATCTCATTTAGTCATTTTGCACATCTAATCTTGCATTTAGTCACTCAAGAAATCATCTAAGGAGCACACAAATCATTTCAAGCAAGGGCCAATCAAGGAGTTGTCAACAGCAAGGAAGGTGAAATTGTTTCTATTTCATTTTATCCATTTCCTTCTTGTTTTATCACTCCTTTGGCTAATCTTGAGGTGTCTTTGGTATTTTATCATTTGTAATTTTAAGTTGTTTTGCACATTTAGAGTAGGATAAATTCCAAGGTATACATTTCTGGCATGCCCGGTGGGACCCACAAACAGGTCTTGCATTTAACCTCCCCTTTTGGTTAAGAATTTTGTAGGAAAAACTCGCAGAAAGGCGGCAGCACCCTCTGCTTTACCGTAGAAAGGCAGCAACGCCCCCATTTTACCGTAGAAAGGCGGCAACGCCCTCTTGGCCATTGCAGAAAGGCGGCAGTGCCCCGTATTTGAAAGTTTATTTTCTTCTAACGTGTTTGTTGTCTTTAGGGATATATTTAGAGGGCTTTTCTAACACTCTTCTTGCAGTGGGAGGGGCACAACTAACTTTTTTCCTTTGAAATCTGACAAAGTTTGTTGCAGAAAGGCGGCAGCGCCCCGCTTTTTCGTAGTGCCCCAGTCTTACGCAGCGCCCCGTTTTTACGCAGCGCTTCGCTTTTCCGCAGCGCCCCAGTCTTACGCAGCCCCCCATTTTTACACAGCACCCCAGTTTTACACAGCGCCCTTTGCCTTATCGCAGAAAGGCGGCAGCACCCTCTTGGCCACTACAGAAAGGCGGCAGCGCCCTCTTGGCCACTGCAGAAAGGTGGCAACGCCCCAAAACAACACAGTTTGGAAGGTAAAATAGGCATTTTGGCTTCGTTTTTGCTCTAGTTTTTTGTTGTTTTCAAGTATTAACCCTCTAACATTGTTTTGGCAAGAATATTGGTGCATTTGGCTAATGTTTTGTAGCGTATTAGGGCGTACTTGATCAAGAACGAAGGAAAAGATAGCTAACATTTGTTTACAGGGCCATCTATTTGATTATATATGCAAGAAAATTATCCTTTTTGCTTTGGAACATAGTCTAATTAGGGGGAATAAACTTCATTTCTTGTTGTGATTGTTTGTTCTTGTGTCACTAGAGGGGGCATTAATTCATTTTCGCTTGCCCCTTGCACTTCGTGTGAGCCTGGGGAGTAGTTGGAAACGGTTAGAGTCTTCTTTTTAGTGGGACCTGCTTGGGGATTTCATCACCCCAAGGGACGATTCCAACCACGCGTACCGACGGGGTATATAAAGGGGGGAGAATGAAAGTTGTACCCCAATCCAGTTGCATCGTAATTGGTGGAGCATCAAAGCTAGGGTGATACGTAGATAGACGTGAAGAGTTGGTCCGAGCCTTTCAGTATCTCGCTGGGGTTCCCGACTCACGCTTGTGATGGACTGGTGTTCACGATTGTGCCTCACGTACCGAGAGTATATCGAGGACTCCCTAGAAGCCTTGTGCATCCTAGATTAAGACTTTGCCTTGCCATACCCTTAATATTAATCATAGGATTGTGCTTGCTTGAAGTGTTTCTTGTGAAAAATCTGTGAAATTTTTTATACCCTGGCCTTACTTTATCATTTTGCGTCCTTGCCATAGCCATTGCCATCGAAACCAAACTCTGCTTTACTACAAAAAGGCGGCAGGGCCCCTAATTTTACTGCAGAAAGGCGGCAGCGCCCCTGATTTTATTGCAGAAAGGTGGCAGCACCCCTGATTTTGCTGCCAACGCCCTAATCTTTGCTGCAGAGGGGCGGATTTGCCCTCCTGAACACCCGAAATTGCCCCATTTGGATCCATTTAGCTTTTAAATCACCATTTAATCGTTCCCAACCATTATTCCATCATCCTAAGCCTTCATTTTATCACTCTACGCCTCTCGAAACCTCCATCTGATCCATTTAAACCTCCATCTTATCATTCCAAACCTTTGTTTAACCATTATAAATCCCCATTCACTCTCCACAGTCATCTCTGAAAAGTCCATACCCTCACCTAACAAACTCCATAACTTTACCATTTACATTGCCAAAATATCGCTCATAACCAGACCATCTTAACCTTGTATTGCAAAGTGGTTACCCAAATTGATCTTAGCACTTGAATTTGATTATTAGTATTTAACTTTCACCCCAATCAATTTGCTTCCATCTTGAGGTGAATTCAGAGTTGTGAGTTATCATCCTTGGTCCAATCAATCCATTCTTATCTTAAGGTGGATTCGGTACCGTGATCATCCTTTTAATCAATTAAAGCTCTAGCGTCATTAAGGGTAACCTCCTATGATCAAGCTTAAGGTCTCTCCCCCACATCGTTCATCATCCAATCAAATCCAATCTAATCAAATCCAAACCCAATCCAATCAAATCCAAATCTAATCCAATCCAATCAAATCCAAAACCAATCCAAATCCAATCCAAATCCAATCCAATCAAATCCAAATCCAATCCAATCAAATCCAAATCTAATCCAATCCAATCAAATCCAAAACCAATCCAATTCAAATTCAAACCAATCCAATTCCAATCCAATCCAAATCTAGTCCAACCAATCGAAGTCCAATCCGATCTAATATATCCCAACAAAATCTGATCTAAATCCAAACCCCATCCAAATCAAACCTTATCCAATCACAACCAAATCATTTGACAAAGGCATTAATCTACTTATCCCGCATTTGCATGCCCGTTCAGACCCATTCACAGGCAAAGAAAATGGCCTAACGTCAAGCTCAAAACGCCCAATCGAACAACCCTCAAGATCCCAAAAACACAATCAATGTCTCATCAGATCCTAACAAGGGTACCAACGTCTCTCACGATCCTCATAATGGTACTTCATCGCACTCCAACACTGAGAATCAGAATAACTCACCACATGGAGAAGAAAGTATGGTTAATCAACCTGAACTCACACTTGAGGAACATTTTAGTAATCCCGCCAATGTGCAAATGACTGACCGTTTTCTTGAGAAACATGGGGAAGAAATCTTGGCCCACTTAATTGAGAAGGGTGTTAAACCCCCCTCCAATGTTGACTTGTCCAAATATAGGGGTGCCCCATCTAACGTACTCCAAGAGTCCCAAAATGCACCCGAAGGTTAATACTTCTCCAATGTTCCTCCAGTTGAGGGTTGGCATCAACCTGAATTTGGCAATGCTGTTCTTTATCAGGTTAATTATCCCCCACATGCTTCGACCTCAGCTATAGGTGGACCTCAAGTGCCTGATCCCAATAATCCTTTTGCTTACGCATGCCACAAAGTGTTCCGCAACCTCCTCCATTAACAACACCCCTTCCCTCCAACCAACCTCCAGTCAACATTGGGGACACCTCCTTTGCCACATCGCTTCCACCTCCTGGGACTACAAATCTACCACCTCAACAGGTTCACCAATCTAACATTCTGCCTCAATTACCTCCACAAGGCACACCCCAGCTGAACATTCCAAGCGGTGCCCAACAACCCCCTTTACAAAACACTTCTACGCTACCTCCGCCATCTCATCCACAACAACCTATGCACAATACCTTGGCCTCTTCACAGCAACCACCTTACCAATCACAAGGCAATCCATCTCGAACTATGGCTCAGACCATATCCCCCTTTCTCGCATCCATTTTACGTTTGAAAGCTCAACCACAACACAATATCCCATCTTGGCCCACACAACCTTTGACGTCACAACAACAACCACCCCAACACTATTACTATCACAATCAACAACAATTTCACCAACAACCACTCTATGCGACCTCCCAACAATCACAACTATACCCTCAACACCAACAAACCAACACACAACAACCTACTCCACACTTTTATCAAACAAATCCATATTATACCCCACAACAACAGCCCCCGTATCAACAAAATCCCTCGTCTTACCAGCAAGCCATGTCATCATCCAATCATCCAAACTCGTATTTCAACAATCTGACACCCTTTCAGCAAGATCCCTCATCTTTCTATCATCAATATCCCCCTAACCCACCACCAACTAGCTCGGATTTGTTGGAAATCAAAGCCGCACTTAAGGATCTTCAAGCTGGGGCTACAAAACAATCATTCAAATTTGAAGATATATTCCCATATCCGTTTGATCCCTCCATCTCATTAGTCCCATTTCCTAAACATTTCAAGATTCCAAAATTTGACAAATACAAGGGAGACAAAGACCCTAAGGCTCATTTGCAGGAGTTTTATTCACAATGTCAAGAAGTCATGTACAGTGATAACTATCTCTTGCGCTTGTTCCCACGAAGCCTAGCAAACCATGCCCTAGATTGGTTCATAACTCTCGAAAAGGGGTCCATAAAAACTTTTGCAGACTTATCAGAGAAGTTTGTATCCTACTTTTCTTTTAATTTGCAGAAGGATACAGACACCTTAGACCTCCTAAAAGAGAAACAACGTGATGGAGAAACCTTTACCAACTACCTACAACGGTGGCGTGCCCTAGCAAGCTGAATGAAAACCCCTTTGAAAGAAAAGGACATGGTCACCCTCTTCGTGGAAAACTCTCATCCCGACATGGCTCATAACTTTAGATTACATTGTGTCACCACTTTCGCGGAGGTAGTAGAGAAGGGACCCATCCTTGAGCGTGCCCTTGTTGCCAAAGGGCACATTAAAATACACAGTCATGAGAGAGAAAGGTCATTTGGGGATAAACCACGATTCTGGAACAAGAACAAAAATGCGGTGAATGACGGAGTGACAGACACCAAACATGTCCAAGTGGCTAATGCATCCCAAAAGCAACAACAATCTATACCCAACGCCATATCTGTACCTCAAGGGACACCCCGTCCTCCCCAACAATCTAATCAAAATAATCAGGGGAACACCAAACGTCAATACGCCCAATTGGGTGAACCCCTGAGTGTTGTTTTTAATAAATTGTTACAAATCAATTACCCCATCACATACCTGGTCACCAAACCATTCGATGAGTCCAAACCCAAGCCGGCATGGTTTAAAGAAAATGAGTATTGTGACTATCAAAAAATCAAGGAACACTCTTTGAATAAGTGTTAGGGTTTAAAAAATTATGTCCAAGATCTCATTGATCGAGGAGATATCAAGGTTGACCCTAGTCAACCTTCATCGTCCAATGCTCAACTGCAAATCTATCAAAACACCTTCCCAAACCATAGTCAAGGCAATAATACCTCCAACAGCAATCCCCAAAATAACAGCACAAATAATATGAATTACAAGAATGTGCCCTTCAGTTATGAAGGTGTTATTCATTACATTGAGCAGGTGGAACCCCGAGTATCCATGATACACGTTAAAGCCAAAGATCCTCAATGTGCTGTGACTACACGACGAGCCCGCATCACCGTCCCCGCAGCCTCTGCACCCATCCAACCCACTCCTGTAAACTCTCAATATAACATTCCTGATCACCTAAGGAAGACCCCCGCTCATATCTCCATTTTGGATTTGCTTAAGTCTTCCCCGGTACATCAAGAAATCCTCAATAGAGCCTTGCAGGAGACCCATGTACCAAATGACATTGACCCCACACAATTCCAAGCTTTGGTGGGACACTTGGCTTTGTCTCATCACCTCCACTTCAGCCAAAATGATATGCCCAACATTGATGTCAACCATAATCGCCCCTTACACATCGAAGTCATAGTTGCCCGCCATAAAATAAAAAGGGTCTTGGTAGATAATGGCTCTGCCCTCAATTTATGTACTTTGAAATTCATAAAACAGGTAGGGTATACTCAAGCGGATCTAAGCAACCAGATCATTACAATCAAAGCTTATGACAATGCAAAGAGAAATTCAGAAGGAATCATCAGTCTTCCTATCCAAGTGGGACCTGTGCTCCAATATATTACCTGTCATGTCCTTGTTTTGGACTTACCGTATAACCTCCTCCTTGGCCACCCATGGCTCCATGCTATGCAAGCCGTACCCTCCACCTACCATCAATGCCTCAAATTCTCAGTCAAGGGACAAGAGGTCACCATCTATGCCAACCCCCAACCATTTGAGTACTACCGCGCTTTAGAAGCATCTTTTCCCCATTTACATTATTGTCCTGGGGTTGAAATGGGGGCATCACAGTCATCATCCTCCAATCCACCATCCACCACGATAACCTCACCATTCTCCGCCACTAATCCTTCAATCACCAAAGTTCAGATCATCGACAAAGGGTGTGGTGAATATGAAATGCATACGGCTCTCAATGTAGCCACAATGCCACCGTCACCACACGAGTACGGTCAACCTTCACGTGCTACACAAAAGGAAGACAAGACCATCACCTTCAGTGGTAAAAACATCCCTACTACCACTTTCAGATCTCCAAGTGTCAAGATCGATGCACCAGAAGAGGATATAAGCCAGTGGGTCTACCGAGAAGAGCCCGAACCAGAAACCCCTCTAAAGAAATATTTTCAGGAAAAGTACCCTTGGCCGATAAAGTTCGTGGAAAAACATAACTATCAAGGTAGAGGCCTAGGAAAAGAGGAACAAGGGCGGTTGCAACCCATTGATACACCAAAGTTACCAAGAAACATAGGCATTGGGTATGATAAGAAACAAAAAAGCCCCACAACATCATCTAATACTTCCAATAGTATCACTGTGGACAATGGCTCATTGGAAGACATACCCGAGGAGGAATCCATCATACATGCATACGATGACGTCGATCACACTGACTTGTCGTCCATGTTCGAATGCCTATCCGTTTGCACCATTAGCCTATCCCTTCGTCACCCTGAACTCATTGATTGGGACCTACATAATACCACACCTGTCAGTATGTTTGCGGACACGTATGTCAACCTTATGGGATTGGGGGAAGATGAACACTCCAGTCGCAAAAATAAAAGTAAGAAAAATAAAAAATGGTCATCTAGTGAAAACCTTCTTGAGGCACATGAAAAAAGTAAAAATAAAGGATGCATCTGAAGGCGAAAACCTCAAAGAGGCGCTGGAAGATGGAGATGTTCATCTTCCCCTTATGGGAACTCAGCTATTTGCCAGATTATCTATCCTGATTGAAGATACACAAGAAGTTAATTTGGGAACTGCTGAAAGTCCGAAGATCACCTATGTAGCGAAGTCACTCTCCGAACAAGAGTATCCGGTCTTTGTGAAGCTACTCCAAGAAGGAATCATCAATTTTGCCTGGTCATACTCAGACATGCTAGGCTTAGACCCTGCTTTAGTAGTTCATCACTTAAACATTCGCCCAGACGCCAAGCCTGTCAAGCAAAAACTCCATAAGATGCATCCGCAAGTCGCATTGTTAGTTAAGAAGGAATTGGAGAAGTTACTGGATGCGGGTTTTATCAAACCAATTGACTACTCCGAATGGATCTCCAATATAGTTCCAGTTGCCAAACCCAACGGAGACATTCGGGTCTGCACGGATTTCAGGGATCTCAACAAAGCCTGCCCAAAAGATGATTTCCTCTCCCTAATATTGACATGTTGGTCGACCTAACAATAGGACATGAGATGTTATCCCTTATGGATGGCTTCTCCGGTTATAACTAGATCCGGATTGCACCTGAAGACCAACACAAAACTGCCTTCACAACTCCTTGGGGCACCTTCTGTTACAATGTTATGCCCTTCGGTCTCAAAAATGCAGGGGCAACGTATCAGAGAGCCATGACGATTATCTTCCATGACCTCATCCACATCATCATGGAAGACTATGTTGATGACCTACTCGGGAAATCCAGAACACAAGAAGAACATCCCGCCATCCTGAAAAAGATATTTGAGCGGTTAGAGCATTATAAGTTGCGGCTGAATCCGCAAAAGTGTGTCTTTGGGGTCACGTCAGGGAAATTGCTAGGTTTCATAGTCTCTCGCAAAGGTATTGAAGTTGATCCCGCCAAGGTAAAGGCTATTCTAGACATGCCACCTCCATGCAATCTGAAGCAGCTAAGAAGCCTCCAGGGAAAGATGCAGTCGATCCGTCAGTTTATAGCCCAGCTCGCAGATAAATGTCAGCCCTTTACACATCTTTTAAAGAAAGATTCCACCTTTCGATGGACCCCACAGTGTCAAATGGGTTTTGATAAAATCAAGGAATATTTAGCTCATCCACAGATTTTGATGCCACCTATTCCAGGAAAACCCCTCCTACTTTATATCTCTGCTACCTCAGTCGCACTGGGGGCATTATTGGCACAACATGATGAATCACTCAAAGAAAGGGCAATCTATTACATCAGCCGAACACTAGTTGGCTATGAGCTAAATTATTCTCCTATGGAAAAAGCGTGCCTCGCACTAATCTTCAGTACATAGAAACTCTGCCATTACATGCTCAGTCACCAGTCAAGTTAATTGCTAAAATTGATCCTTTGAAGTATCTGTTATCTAGAACCACTTTGACTGGCCGCATGGCCAAATGGGTCATGCTCCTCAGTGAATTTGACATAGAGTATGTAGAGCGCAAAGCCATAAAAGGGAAAGTTATTGCTAACCAGCTGGCCGAAGCACCATTGGTAGATGCCTACCCCTTAGACGCTGAATTCCCGGATGAAGAAATCTACACAGTGACAAAAGTACCAACTTGGACATTATATTTTGATGGTTCATACACTCATAGTGGATCAAGGGCAGGAATTCTGTTAGTCACTCCTCAAGGTGACTACATCCCAAAATCATTCAGGATAGCGTTTCCATGTACCAAAAATATGGCAGAATACGAAGCTCTCCTCACCGGCCTTAGAATTGCAAAATAGTGGCACATAACACATTTGAAAGTCTTTGGGGACTCCTTACTGGTTATCAGACAAGTTAATGATGAATTCCTCACAAAGGATGATAAACTGTTACCCTATAAACGCATGGTGGATGATTTCAAAAAATATTTCACCTCCATACAGTTTGAACAAATCCCTCAGGTGCAGAATAAAGCAGCAGATGCCATGGCCACTATTGGTTCTTTGATTGACATGCCCAAGGACCGAACAGAGTGTGAGTTTCTTGTCGAGCAACTTTTAATCCCTGCATATGATGTTCCCGAGACTGACATGGTGTGTGACATTGTAGGTCCCGCCTCCCCGTGTATCAAGACATATATACTTACCTTCGTGACAATACCATACCCCCAGAACTTACACACAACCAACGTAAATCCTTTATCCATCGTTCATCCCGATACATCATCGTTGGTGATACGCTTTATCATCGCGGGTATGATGGAATCCTCCTAAGATGTATGAATGAGACCGAGGCCCAAACGGTACTAACAGAAGTACATGGTGGTATTTGTGGGGCTCACTCAAATGGTATGGCTCTGGCCAAAAGGATCTTACGGGCTGGATACTATTGGCCTACATTGGAACACGATGCTTGCAAATTTGTGAAGAAATGCCTTCCATGCCAAAAACATGCGGATTTGATCCACGCTCCAGCACAAGATCTTCAGCCTCTCCTAGCACCGTGGCCATTTTCTCAATGGGGTTTCGACTTGATTGGCAAGATTCACCCACCATCATCCGACGGCCATACATTCATCATCACTGCAACTGAGTACTTCACCAAATGGGTGGAAGCAATGCCACTCTCACAAATCACCGGTACTCAGATTTCTAAATTCGTCCTCTACCATATTCTCTACAGATATGGTATCCCATCCACCATCATTTCTGATAACGGAAAGCTGTTTAAAAACCAAGCCATGAAAAACCTCTGCGTTACCTTCCATATTCAGCATCGTTGGTCGATGCCTTATTATCCTCAGGGTAATGGTCAGGTAGAAGCAACCAACAAGACCCTCATCCGCATCCTCAAAAAGGTTGTCAATAACACTGGATGAGATTGGCACCTTCACATCCATCCTGCCCTCTGGGCATACCGAACATCCATCCGCACCCCAATAGGTGCCACCCCTTACTCTTTAGTATACAGTGTTGAAGTCATCTTGCCAATCGAAGTTGAGCTCCCCTCATTGAGAATTTCTTTGAAGAACCTTATCAGCGAAGAAGATGCTCGCGTTGCACGGCTTGCACAGCTCGAGTTACTGGATGAACGGAGAGTAAGAGCCTATGACCAATTATAAGCATACCAAAATCACCTCAAGCATCATTACAATAAAAAGGTCTGCCCTAGACAATTCCAGGTTGGTCAGCTTGTCCTCAAAGAAAACCACCTCTTGGTGGCACCTTGGATAAGTATGGATGGTGAAAACCTGTTAGCAAGTGTCATCCGTAGAGGGCTTAATCATTATCTACCTGATGTCCTAGTTATTGTGTGCTTCCATCCGCACTATCACCCCCACCCACATCAGCCTAGGTCGCTTGGTATTTGTGGATTGAGCACTAGACGACCCACCTTACCTATCCCTCATCCTGAGCTTCTTTATATCCCACTTTGAGCTTATGTCTTTCGCTCCCTTTTTCGGTCGATCTGTGTCATCATGTAGAACCATCCATCATGTTGGTCTCCATCTAGGTCTCATCCTCCCGCATCGTTTTCATCCCATATCGAACTACGTTGTCCCTGCACTTTCACGTAGGCAAGGTTGGTCATTTGATCCTCCCCCGGGGCATTTTTCTGTTACATGTTGTGTCCTTCATCATCGGTCACCATTGTCTTCTTTCCGCTTTATCCATGGTCTTTTTCCATGAACTACGAAGGCTCTGCGCTTTCACGTAGGCAAGGCCAATCTCTGATCGGCCCCCGAGCCCCTAGGTCTTTAGGTTGTGTCTTGTCTCCCTTGTGTTGTGTCATCAAGCTATGCCTTTATCTAGCTGGTCCTTAACAAACAAAACCCATTTGTACCAATGCGTCTAATCAATTTTGAATATCCTTATCATATTGATCTTTTCGCTTAGTATCCATCATAGGTCTAATTAGGATACATCCTTCCTATACAGACCTCATCAATCCCATCTATCCCCTTGGTCCTATGGCAATGGACATTTGAAATTGATTGTGATCTGGTGCTTTTGGCTTTTGTTTATCATTTGGGCTCCCTATCATCACTTATCAAGGCTGCCATAATCCATCATATTATGGCGTGTCTTGATTAGTTCAAATAGGGGCATATCTTGATCTTTTCTTTGATTGTGTCTTCTTGGTTGTCCTACATAGTACCCACCAAGATCCTCAAGGTCTTGTGTTATGTTGGGGCATCCTTTTATGCTTGTAGTTATCTCAATACCGGACCCGAACAAGGTCTTCGTGACTTTGGGGTATTGGGATAGCCTTCTTGTCTGGCGTGTTTGTCTCATGCATTAGACATTAATTTACCTCGGTCCTTCATACCTTGGTGTATTGTGTCTTATGCTATAGCAAAAACCAGTGCTCCAAAGATGGCAAATTGAATTAGGATTGCATTTTCATAATCATTGCATTAACACTCACCCTATGGTTTTTGGTTGTGCAAATACTTTCCCCAATCTTTTCCATTCTTCTCAGGATACTGATACTTTTTGACAGATGCCAAATGACATCCATCTTCCCAATCACCACATACCCACCTCCCATTATCATGTCAGTTCTTATTGGCACTTCTGGCCGTGTGTTATTTCCTCTAGAATTACGAAAGTACTATTCCATATATCCATCGTCACCTGCATTACGTGTTAGGTCCATATATCCATTGTCACCTGCATCACCACATGTTAGGTCCATACATACATCACCACCTGCATCACAAAGTGTTAGACGCATAATACATCACATCTTGTATATATAAAATATTCATACAAAATCCATCATACACATATATATATACATGATAAATAAGTCAATTAGGCATCCATATATATAAATCATCATAGATCCCATAGGTACCCATCACATATCACCATCACCATGCATCAATAAAACTATCCATATTCCATAAGTACATATATTCAATCATCTACATAAACATCTCAATAATAAACCAACGCATCAGCATAAATAAACATAAGAATAATTATCCATCTAAAATTATCTAATCATCCAGGTGAACATCTCATATCATAAATAAACCAACACATGAGCATAAATAAAACAATGCATCCATCCACATAAACATGTAATACCATATACGCATGCATATAATCACCCATCATAAAAGGAAACATACTACATGGTGTCAATAAGAACTGTCCCATATCAAAATAATAGAATATCTATCACATGTCCATCATACATCACATGATAAAATACAAAATCCAGAGATATAGAACATCTCTGCACACTACATCCTGCATCTGTCAAAAAAATCAGTAGCCTGTCACCTCCCAAACGAACTCCCCACATCTAATCTCTGTGGAGACTCAGGTCCTGCCCCTCTGCCTGATGAAACACTTGGTGAATCACTGAAACCACGTGTTTGTGTCCCCAATGATTGAGATGGCACTGGCATCTGAGGTGTCTACCTGGTATAACGGAATCTCCGCTGTGACGGATCAGGAACTGCATCATAATATGCGGCCATCCAAAAACCTGCCTCTCTCATGCTATCCTCTCTCTCTGCAACCTGGACCCGAGTGGAATTCCACTTATGTCGATACGTGTCTCAGTCCCTGGTGATAGCTCTCCTCTCCTGCTCCCAGGCCTCCTAAGCTAACCAACTCTGTGCCAGCTCTACCTGTAATCTATCCCTCATCTCCTCCGCAGTCGCTGCCCGTGCCACCGCTACATCCCTCTCTCTCTCCACAATCTATACATCTGCTCCTAGCATCCCAACCACACCCTGACCTGTCAGAACATGAGCCATCGTAGCATCCCTCTCTGCCTGTAGGGTCTGCATCCACATCTCTGCTACATCTCTATCTCTCTTAGCCCCCTGTGCCCAAGTCACTGCTGCATCTCTATCCCTCTGGAGAGTCTGTGCCTGCAACTCTGCCAAATGCCTCTCTCCGAAGAGTCGCTACCTCTGCTACCACCTCATCTCTCCCTCTCTGTAATGCCTGTATCTCCGCCTCTGCTACTTCCCTCTCACTCTGACTGCGCACCTTTGCCGCATCCCTTTCTACCTCTATAACCTACACCTGCGCCTGTGTTACGTCCCTCTCAGCCCGCATAACCCGTGCCTGCTCTACTGCCACGACCTCCCTCTCCTGCATCAACCCCATATCTCCAAGTGCCTACTCAAGACAATGTACCCTATCCTGAAGCTCGTCCCAGTCTTGCTCGAGATCTCCTAACTGCTGACTAGTGCACCCTGCTCCCTGATCAGCTACCTGCTCTGTCCTCTCCTCTGGCTCTCCCCTGGCCTGTAAAACCATGACCTCTGCCTGCAATCTATCGCGGTCCCATGTCATCCTCGTCAACTCACCCTGTATCCTCTGCACCTCTAACTGTGCTCTATCTCTCTCTCTCTCACCGCTCCTCCTAGCTGGAAAGTAATGGCGTCATAATCTATCAGTGACTCTCGCTGTACTTTGGCTAGCTCAGCCTCAAGAGCCCTCACTCTCCGCTCTGCCATCCGTACTCTCGCCTTCGCCCCTCTCGCCTGCACAATGGGATCCTCTGGTACATAAGGAACTAACACTAATGCATCTGCTGCCCCAACATCCTCCTCTGCCACATCTCTGTCTACATCCATCACATCCCTCCTCCCCAACCACCTGCTCTAACCCATCCTCTCCACCTGCTGGCTCCACCTCCCCAACCACCTGCTCTAACTCATCCTCCCCACCTGCTGGCTCCCCCCTCTCCTCCTGTCGCTCCTCCTGGTCCTCCACAATCCGGCGAACCCGAAATCGTCTCGCCTCTCCCTGTCTCTCAACCACGAATCGACGTCGTGGTGACCTCCTCTCCTCTCCTGGTGCTGCTCTCACCTCCTCTCCTCTGCTCTCCGGCTCCTGATGAACCTCATGACTCTCTGCAGTCAGCCGAACCCACAACTGTCGTGGCTGACCATGTCATCCTACCACATACTGTCTCCTCCTCTCCTTTATAGCATCCCTCGCACCTACCACCTCCACCTCCTCCATATCATCCACATCCATCACCTCCACCCTCTGCTCCCCCTGGGCTCTCTATGGCTGCCTCCTCTCCCGCTGCCGACCCTCTCTGTCCACCCTCTGCCCCTGGGCTCTTTGTGGCTACCCCCTCTCCCACTGCCGACCCTCTTTGTCCACCCTCTGCTCCTGGACTCTCTATGGCTGCCCCCTCTCCCGTTGCCGACCCTCTCTCCGGTCTCATCTCTGATGTCTCCTCCTCCTCCTCCCAGCTCTGCCTGCCGACTCTCTCTCATCCCCCTCGGGCTCCTGTCCCCCCTCGCCTCCCAATGCCACACCCTCTCTGGCACCCGCTACCCTCAACATAGGCTGAACAGGCGTAATCCTCTCCCATAACCTGTTCTAGCTCCACCTCCAATATCGCTCAGTCACCACTGGTACCTGCTCTCCTCCTGTCCTCCTTGGATAAGCCTCCTGTCCTGCTGCCATCCATGATGCCCTGGCTGTCGCTGGTGATATGCGGCCTCCCCATGGTAGCTTTCTACTATACCACCGATATAGGATAAGCGCCGTCGGGATATCCTGTATCATCCCAAACTGTCTCAGCACTCTGTCCGATCGATGAGACTCTACTATGCGTAGTAGAGTACCAATAATAAAACATCGGCTCAGAAAGTACCCCTCATGCCTCCCCGTATCTGACCATCCCCTGAACTGATGCGCCCTATATGGCCGCCACTCTATCATCAAATGCTCTCCTCCACCCCTCCATCTCCCCCTGCATCTCATAGCGGAAAACCCACCCTTTCTCCTCCCCATACTTCCAAGCCACGGGCTCACGATCATCCGCTGTCCCCTCCCTCACCACTACCGGTCTAGTCATGGCAATATGCTCCCACGCCCAAATTTGCAATAGTGTCACATGTGTC